>ML808352.1:11676-35736 GCA_009831015.1 Picea engelmannii | reverse complement strand
AAAAAAAAAAAAAAGAAATTAAAAAAAAAAAGAAAAAAGAAAATAAAAATAAAAAGGGCTTGAAAGTAAGTTTGAGAATCAATAAAAAAACTTGTGCGGGCTTGGGATTTTTTGCGTCAGGCCCTATGAGGCCTCGTTCTGGTTATTTTTCCTATCCCCGATATTTTATTTACTTCTAGTTTTCGCTACCTTTCCTTAGTCTTCATATAAAGAAATAAATTCACCTTGACTTTGAAAAATTAAAAACATATCTTCAAAACAATATTAGGTGAAAATCTTTATGTTCCTTTGATTTTAACTGAAAGAAAGTATGTCAAGGCTAATCCTGATGACTTTAGATCTTCTATCGGATTTAAACTGACTAATTCACTCAAGGTCGATCCCTGAAAAATCAAAATCCTTATAAAATATTCCCTATAGGCGAAGGTGTATTGAATATTCAGAGAAAATTGGTTTCAGAGTATACTTAAAAAATTGTGACAGACCTTCTTTTTCAATTTTAAGTAGATATCATCCCTTGTATGATACATACATATTGATTTCCTCCACTTCAAAATATTAAAATATAAGACAGATGGTGAAAGGAAATTCATAATTTTATTTCCCCCATCTTGTCCAAAGAGATGATGAAAGGAAATTCATGTAATGGTTTCCCTCATCTTAGCAAAATGCAAAAGTGCTAATTGAAGTGGTGAAAGGAAATTCAATGGGAGAAATAGATAAATTCACCGGGGTACTGAACAAGATCGCTGGAAGTGAAGCAATATCTATGATATTTGTACGGCTTTCATACATATCTACATAACATACTCTAACATCTAGTTCTCTTTTCGGTAATATTTACATTCTAAACCAATGAGGGATTCCCTAAATAAATTATTACATCTACTCAACCTTGATGCTAACGAAGTCGGTCGAAGTCCGATATTTTGGTTAAAGTTGTTTTGATTATCTTAAACAGATCCAAACTTAGTTTTAGGAAAGGGAAATTTTAAATAGCCTAACTCAAGGTCAATCATTAGATGTGTTTTGAAGGTTTTCTGAGATTCGGTTGAAGTTCATTTTTTCTGTGTATGATTAACTCCTAAAAGTGTTTTCCAGAAATGCAATAATGACTCCATTTACCCAATAAAGACACTCCATCTACTGTTATTCTTTGTCTCACATGGAGACACGATCCCTATATGGAGCCTATGTTGGAACACATACGATTCTGAACTTTTGAGGTTTATATTTTTCACCTCATGAAAATAAAATTTTACCCAAAGAAGGCAGAAAATTGGAAAATGACCTTTTAATTTTAAATCAAATTCATTGCTAGTTAGTTAATAATAAGGCATGCACGATATCCATCATTGATGAGTTTTTCCTTTTTATCTAGTGATCCTAATAACCTCCAGAGTTCTGGAGCCGCCTGAATTTTAAAGACGTAAATCTCTAATGGTTGCTTAAGAGCTTCACGCTTTGGATGTTTCAATAAGTCTAAACAATAAAAAATCTAAAACTCTGAAACCCGAAGGTACCTGCTCATGATTTTTCTTCAACCATTTAAATACACTATGTTATTGGATAAATCCGTAAGTGCGGACACAAACCGATCTCCTTAGATCTACCTGGATCTAGAACAAAGAAAGACAGAATATAACTCTTTCCCTAGATTCTAACCATTGAATTAAATAAGAGGCAAGAACAAGGAACATACCTTATTAATGCTTCCTTTGGTCTTTGTTGCTCCTGCTTCGCTCCAATGCTCTCGTACAGTCAAGACCAAAATAGTACAAACCAAGTGGAGTAAAGAAAGCACAATATATTCAATAGTGAATCTATGTATATGATCAAGGAGTTATACAATAAAGTGGAACTAGCTTTATGGGAAAAAATCATATTACTGTATCATATTAAATGTGAAAGAGAGATTACAACCATGGCCTTGATGTCGTAAAGTCCCTTCCAACTGTCCTTCGTTCCCCACACACTTCTTGCTCTAAGGATTCTGAAACCATAGATCTGATAGCTACTCACAATATATCTTGACAAAGCAAATCTCAAAGCCACTCCAACCAAGCTGATAATTCCAAGGCAATCAAGAACAAGCTCATGAACCAACAAAGCTAACCCAAGCTAACTTTCTCCATGAGAACTCCTCTCCTTTTATAAATTGAAGAGGATAAGGTGAGGAGGTCAGGATTATCCCACTAAATAATGAAAGCGAGTAAGATCCAAACCATTCGGATGCCACCTCACCATAGAAGTTTCTCCTTCTAGAAGATTCAAGAAAACGCTCATTTTCCCCACGTGCAGGAATTCTCGCACCCTAGCTATAGAGCAACCTGTGAACACCTCGCACCCTGGCTATAGTGCAACCTGCGAGAATGGGTCATTCTCACACCCTGCCTATATAGCAACCTGCGAACTCTTTTTTTTATAAGGTTTTTACATAGGAAAATGCAACTTCTTTTCTCAGGAAAAGTTCTTCTCCCTTCTCTCCTTAGGAACTCAAGCCACTAACCCCTATGAAGGCAACAGATAGGTTTACATCATTAACAATCATAGGTATGACGAAAATAATGTGTAACACACTAGTCGCAGGACATGTGTACCTTTTGAGTCTTTCCCGAGTTGACACATGGCACCTGTTCGAGACATTTTCATTGGAGGATTCACATGTTTCCAAGCAACACATAGAACCTCTCTTTTCTCAACACGTCATCTAGAATGACATCATCTATATGACGCCACTATGGGAGATGATCCTTCAGAAGTTTAACAAATAATGAATTCATGAATCACCGAAGTATTTAAATACCGAAGTATTGAACATTTAAAAAATTAAAAGGATAAATTGAACATTTAAATAACTAAGTTAATCATGATCAAGAGATAGTTAATGACTCCGCAGTTCAGATTTCAGACATTTCCCTTGTATCATGTTCTAAAATTTCTAAAGTCCGAACTTCTGAAATACTTAAAATTAAGTGCAATTAATTAAGACTTAAGATCAATTACTAGATAATTAATTGCTTTGCAGTTTTGGGTTTCGGGAAGTTCCTCTTGAGATACATTAAAAGTCCCCAAAGTCCAAACTTTCGAAACACTTGAAGTTAACGCACCATTTTAAACATGATTGATTTAGGTTTTAAAAGTGATTATTCAGAGATTAATCTTTCTGCAGATTCGAGATTCGAGAGGTTCCCACTCTGTCACATCTAAAACTCCCGAACCTGAACCGTCGAAATGTTGATGGAATTTATGGCTAATTAAGGACAATGATTCAAATGAGGATTGCAAATCGCCAGGTAGACATCTCCATTAACGTTAATAAATTGTTCGTCAGTAAGGTTATATGAAGATCCATGAATCTCATTTAAATAAAAGAAATTCGATTTCGAATTCATTTTCACCTTTCACAATTAGCAAGTTTTATCTATTTGAAAAACTCATGGATTTTCTCTAAACCAGGTAACCTTGCTATGTTTCCTTAGAGATTATGGCACCATGGAAAATGGAAAAAAATCTCGATGCAGAAGGGAAGATTTGAACCCGAATGAAGACATTTTGTCGGACACCACTCCATGAGCCACATACACCATTAAAACATGGACACAAGTTTTTGAGATCCTGGAGCGTGAAATCATCAACTGTCCAGAGGACTCCACAAAAGAATAAGATGAATCTTTTGCAACTAAGCTTACACACATAGCGCAGTAATATCTGCACAAGATAGCTGCACGACCGAGACTCATGACTTATAGTGACATGATAAGCTGGGCACTGGAATAGGTTGATGTCCAGACTAGGAGCATCATCAACCATTAGTAGGTTTCCATTGACTCTTTCTGACTAGAACATTTGCAAGTAATGTATAAAATCTCCCCATAATCCTAAATATACTTGCAATTCCGCATTCATTCTAGAATTTGAGGAAAAGGAATGTGTCCAATATGTCGGGAATGGTCACGATACAATCAGGACCTGGTGGGGACACCGAGAGAAATTAAGGACTGATGCTTATGGTATGTATGCCACAATGTCTTTGAACGCTAATATGGTGTATGTAGCCATGATGCTCTGTCATCTGTTCGGGAAGAATAACCCTACGCATTTCTTGGTGGAATGAGTATCCATCATGAACAAGGTAGTAGAGGGTTACACTTTCAATTGGGCCAAAATATTGTTAGATAACTTGGCCAAGGGAATTGTTGATTACAAAACATCGAAATCAAAAGGGAAACCCACCCCTTTTTACATGTATGCATATGTTATGGATGCCATCTTTGTCATGACCCATTTTCCATTGATGAACTAGAGTTTGACCCCAGCCAGTGCCGAGCCCATTCATTTTTATCACTCCAAGTTGTGGGAGGAGATAACTAAATATTTATTTTATGAAATCGTCCACAATGTCGTAATACCTGTTCATATAGCTTTGTATGGTCAACCACCTCCTCGGATTTCATAAAAGATTATGGGAAACCTGGGTAAGCTTGCATATTGGTTCATTGAGGATAATTTCTCATACATTAGAGTTTTTGGTTTCTCGGTTTCTCCTCATGCTCTCCCATGATTTTTACCCGACAGGATGGTATGCAGAGAGGTGGCCTACCAGATAGTGATAAGAGGCATCAACAAGGAGTTCAAGGTAGCACAGGAAAAGGTTTGTCTAAATTTCCCTATTCAAGTTGGCATGTTTTCATTATTGGATTTTGGTCACTCCAAAGTTGAGGTCATGGCCCTGGAAGATGTCAAATTGATTGACATCGAGTTCAAGAGACACGATCCACGTAAGATAGTGGAAAAACACCTAGACTAGTTCAACATAAAGTGATATATGCATGATAACTCCCCGTATGATGAAATATTCAAGGGAGTTAGATATTATGAGGAAGTTCAAGACAGATTCTGAACCCTGCCCCTGGATCAACAAGCTGGTTTTCTCATCTTTCAAAAACACATGTGAAACAGTCTACCAAGGGTACTACAAGGAGAGTCAATAACCACTCCCCCTTCATAGGAAGCTATGCCTACAGGTTCTGAATCAAGTCACTCTTATAAGAAAAAAGTTGAGGGAACCCCAAAGAGATCGGAGGTGTTAACATAGGAATTAAAAGCATCATTGTCAGGCCAACTAAGCCCCCACGCACTAGCTCAACTCAAATATTTCCTAAAGCAGGGATAGGATGTGTCTCCTTTGACACCAGCTACTCCTCTTGTCACCTCAAATACAACAGAGCAAGAACAATCCATAGAGATTGCTACTCCCATTACATTGCTAACCCCTCTACAAACCAGCTTTGGAAATCCTAATTCTGAACTTGTTTTTGTAGGTGATCTTAGCCCCACCTTGCCCGAAGAGATGCCTCCTTCAGATTTATTTTTAGTAAGAAACGGAAAGCCATCGTCAAAAGTGAATCTCACCAGAAATATAGAGTGATGATTAAAAGGCAGAGAATGGCGTATGACGAGAATGACCAAGATGATCCAGAATTTGCAAGGGCAGTTGCAGGTTCATTAGGTGTTTTTTCAACTACCAATTAGTAGTCTGTAGACAAATTGATAGAACAACCGTGACAAAAGTTGATATTCGTATAACACTTGAAAAATCATATACATGCCACATAACAAACTATTAGAAACACAATGAACTAGGATTTCGAGCAAATCATGGCCAATTATCATCAACAAATCAAACAGCTTCAGGATAACCTCAATCTGCTCCACCAAAATTCGCAGACTAGCCAAAGTCTGGTTACTCAACATTACGAGTTGATAGAACATATGCAGGCCATATTGGAACTAATCGAAGGTACCTCGATAAACATCTCGACCTTCCAAAATCAAGCGTTGGAAATAAATGAGAAGATAGAAGCTGCCCAACAAGACCTTTATCTGAAGGTAGATGCCATCCAAAGGTGCTATCAAGCAGTAGACCTTTCTCTAAAGGACATTTATGTCAAGTAAAAAGAGGCTTTCTCAACCTGTTCTAAGTTTTAGGAAGTCCTCATATTGATGCAGAAAGATAATGTTCTTGATTTTCCTCTTCTTTCTCATTCTGAACAATTAAAAGGTGAGATGGCCCTAAAGGTCTGGGAAACAAATATGGAAGAGAGCAAAAGATTTTCTAGAGAGGTAAAAGAAGCTTGTCTAGAAGCATTGTCATCATTAAATAAAGGGATGATTGATCTTGAGGAAAGTAATATCTTAGAAGCCCTGGGGAAAATTGATATAGAAATGAACCAACAAAATTCTAGAAAGAGAAAAGAAGAAACTCTAGAAGCCATTCAAGAAATGAGCCAGGTTTATCTTCTTAAAATCAATAAATGGATAGTGAATCCAAGTTCACAGTTCTAGGCCACAACTCAAGAAGTGAAAAGGATCCAAGAAAAGATGCCTCAAATAGAAAGGAAATTATTCACTTTCGAGGTAAATGAAAAAAATTGAGCCATCAAGGTTCGTGGTGGAATTTTTGGATAGATGCACCCAATGTATTGAACATGGAAAAGAAATCATAGCTGGGAGCAGGTAAGAAAATGTGCACACTGTCCTTTCCTTCTACCCTCTCTACATTTCACCTTTCAACAACCACTTATCTCATCCACCTGCATTATAATCTCCACTTATCCCTACTTCATCATCATACACTTGTTCAATTATCATTTTTTCCATAGATGGTTACTTTTTCCTGTGCCCATTATCCATTCCTTGACAATCCAATGCAGTGCTATTCATCTGATTATTCATTCCCCATGATCTCAACTGTGATTCATTGCCTTGTTGAACGTATTTGGAGGGACAGATGGAAACAAAACCAAAACGGACAAGACAATATGCCAAATAATTAAGGTGGCCTCAATGACATGTGTATCTGACCCAAAGGACTAAGGAAAAGAGGCGTTTCTGCCAGCATACGAAGAATTAGAGGAGAACGCCAACAGAACTCATCAAGATTTACATGTTGTTTTGTTCAGATGTTTGCTACTTTTAATTAAAGATTGTAAGAAGTGAAAGGGATTTTGAGTTGTGAAAGATTTTGTATATTAAGTACATATATTCAAGATCTATTGAGGGCTACTTCTTGCTGGATGTAATAGAGAAAATCTCTTTTCTGAGTATTAATACAAGTACAGACATAGATTCTAATTTTCATTCAATTTAAGTTATGTGTTTCCTCTGTATTTTCATTTTTGCAAATTTCTTTATGTAATTCCTTGAAAAGAGATTGATTGCAATTTAGTATTACAACTACTGTGATCATATTATACTAGAAATTCATTAGGTAAGCAATTTTTCCTTTGTATTTACTGTGAGTAAAATAAGACCTACGTTCTATGTGAATTGCTGCATTTCATATCTTGATCAAGGGTTCCTTCTCTACTTTTCTTCCACTACAAACAAGGTGAGACTCATCCGCAATTGATGCCTAGCTTTGTTTAATAGTTTTGTAACTTTATTTCACACCATTTGACATTATAATTGTGACTCAGACAACAAAATAGAACCTTTGTACTGTCCAATTATTAATTTCATTTAAAGATAATTTCTTATAGAACTAAGGGTAGGAAAAACAGTCATTTAAAACATTTTCTTTAAACACTCCTGATGCCTGACATCACTCTTTGAGCCTTAGGATTAATCTCAGAAACAACACTTTCCACCCCCAAACAAATGACCAAACAAAGGTCGTCAATCAGATGATTGTGCACATCCTCCACATGTACAACTCTAAGTATCCATGTAAATGGGATGTGAGTCTCCTCTATGTTCAACACAGTTACAACAGGGCTCTACAAAGCTCCACCAGCCATAGCCCATTTCAGGTGGGACTGGGATTCCAACCCTTGGGTCCCATTGATGTTGCACTAACTCTGGCAACCACACATACATAATTTCCCATGTTCATTCTGAGACGAACAAAGACACTAGATTCATTAAGTGGATTTAACACATCTGCCAATAGGTCCATGAGATTTTTCATAAAGCCAATGCTAAGTAAAAGAAACACCATGATTAAAACATGGTCCCACACTAGTCCCGGGTTGGAGACCAGGTCTGGTTACACTTGCAGAAGGAGCATCTTACAAGGCCCCATCTAAAGCTTTGCCCACTTTGCTATAGGGTTTACACCATCACCAAGGCTATGGGTAATAATGATTTTGAGCTCAACACTCTACCATTCCTTGTGTAACATCCCCAACCACCCACAGGCCGGGGCATGCTACCTTCAAGCCTGCCCTTGGACTTCTTTCTCTTATGATACCTTTTTAAAATTTAAGGATGCATAAAATAAAATACTTTAACGACATGCACACCAATAGTCAACAAGCATGCATAGTCTAAAGATTCAATTAAACGATAATTAAATATAAAGAAGAAAATACATTCATACACATATAATAATATCACAATAGAGAGAACTTATCTTTATAAAAAGGTGACACCAACTAGCTGCAGACCAAGGACGTTCCACCCAACCATAGACACTACTGCTCCAAATCTCAACAACGATGTCACCCTCGAGTCAAAGCTATGAATCCACAAGGATGGTTCTAGAGTGTTACTTGGGTTACCAAACCAGTCAACTCTTAATATCTCACAACTTTCCCAACACCCACAACAATCCAAGTACCCAACTCTCTTGTACCTAGCCTGTATTGCCCCAAGAGAATGGACCTCCACCCTTCTCTACCACGTAGTCCCTCAGACAGTCCCTCTCCTTTATTTTTAGGCCTCCAACACAACTGGTTTGGAAAACTCAAAGATAAAACTATTAGGACTCACAATTTTCAGCAAAACAGGGCACAAGCTAACACATCTTAGACATGCAGACCCCATGTCATGGATGGATTGCACCGACAACCATTACAACCAACTATCCTGTGGCTAATTCTTCAACAGTTCGGTTCCCTTCCCAAGCCAAGACGCATGTGAGGTTGGATAAATGAATGGGTAAGTACATGCATGGAAGTGCGTGAGGGAAAAATGAAGGAATGTACAGGAAATCAGGGAACAAGCCATAAGTCGAACCCCCCCATCATACCCGAGGCAGGTTTAAGTAACTTCATGGGGAAATCAAGAACCTCCTAGCCTTCCCCAAGAAGCTCACATAACCGATCCCCTCCCTTAGATAAAAAGGGTAATTAAATTGGGAATAAACACTTATCCCCTTAAGCCCCCTCTCTTATGGAATCATAACCCCCTATAACTCTAGTCCTTGTCCCTCTAGTAGCTAGCCTTGTATTTATTATTAATAATGATAAAAACATTACATCTCTTGGGCACACTGGCCTTTTTAATAATTGTTTGGTCACTCTGGCCTCTCAGCATTGTAACAATACATTATTTAAAATGGGGGTCCAAAACCTGGAGTGTTACATCCCCTCCACCTGATTTTGGCACTGTCCTCAGTGCGTATACAAAATAGATATCACAATCTCAAATTTATTCAAAAATCTATGGGTACTCTTCCCGCATGGCTCTTCATGCTCCCAAGTAGCATCTTTAAGACCGTAGAAGATACACTGAACTTTTACCAGCTCTATAACTCGATTTCAGAGCATTTTTACCTTTATGTCCAATACCCGTACTGGCTGAACTTGAAAGTCTCCCTCCGTCTCTACCTAAATCAGATGCCAATCAATAACATGGTTAGGGTCATGTACATATTTATTTAGTAAATATATATGAAATATATTATGCACATTCATGGAAGAAGGCAATGCAAGCATGTATGCAACTCGCCCTATTCTGTCCAATATTTCAAATATTTTGTCCAATATTTCAAATGGACCACAGAATATGGTTGCCAACTTTGTACAACTACCCAATTTCAATGAGATTTTCTTGGGCTTCACTTTCAAAAGTACATGCTCCCCTACTTTAAAATCTCTAGCTGTCCTATTCTTGTCTGCATAAACTTTCTGTATATCCTGAGCTGCCTTTAAATTATGCTTGATCTTAACCACCTGGTCTTCCATGTCCTTAAGAGACTCTAACCCAAGTACCACTCTATCTATTGGGTTTTCCCAACTTACTGGAGTATCTCATTTCCTACCGTACAAGGATTCAAATGGGCTCATTCTCAATGAATCTTGATACCCATTATTATATGAAAACTTAACCAAGTGTAAGTAATTTTCCCACTTAGATGGCTTATCCATCACATACATTCTCAACATATCTTCAATTATTTGATTGACTCTCTCTATTTTCCCATATGTTTGGGGATGATATCTTGTGATAAAGTTTAAACTTGTGCCAAATCCTTTAAACAATCCCCTCCAAAAATTGGAGATAAACTTTGTATCTTTGTCTGAGACAATTGTCCTAGGTATCCCATGCAACCTAGCAATTTCCTTCATGAAAATTTCTGCAATATTAGCCGCTGTATGCGTTGTATTCGCAAGCACAAAATGAGTAGCCTTTGTTAATTTGTCAACCACCACCAAGATTGAATCATGTTTCTTATTCGTTCTGGGTAATCCTATGATGAAATCCATGGTGATCACTTCCCATTTCTTCTCTGGGATTGGCAATGGCTGCAACAAACCTGCTGGGTACCTATGCTCAGCCTTCACCTTCTGACATTCCATACATCGAGCGATGTAATCAACACCATCCTTCTTCATTCCTAGCCAAAAGAATTGGCTTCTTACTGCTGTAATTATTTTTTGGTAACCTAGATGTCCAACATAAGGAACATCATGCATTTCCTTCAGTACCAAATTCCTCAGTTCTCCAGAACTAAGAACATATATTCTATTTTTATGCATGAGTAGTCCGTCTTCCTTTATCTCATACTCTATTTTTTGTTGTACATCTCCTTGTTGTAAGTTTTCCTTTACTTTTAGGTAATGCTAGTCTATAACAATACCATCTAAAATTCTTCTCTTCAAGTCTGATTGATGCATACTGACAATAGTATCATGCATGAGATTCACTCTTCTACAAAGTGCATCGACAACTTTATTCTCCTTTCCCTTGATATGCTTGATATCGAAGTCATATTCACTTAGAAATTCCAGCCATCTTGTTTTCCTGGCATTGCAGGTTGGCTATTCAAAAAGATACTTCAGGCCTATGCGGTCTGTCCTTAATTCGAATTTCTTCCCCATGAGATAATGCCTCCACATCGTCAAGGCGTGAACAATGGCAGCAAGTCCCAAGTCATGGGTGGCATAGTTCCTCTCACGTTCCTTAAGCTTTATGGACTCATATCCAATGACATGTCCATTTTGCGTGAGGACTCCCCCAAGTCCTTCCTTACATGCGTCTATACATACCACAAAATTGTCATTTGGGTCAGCAATCTTCAACACAGGTGCACTAGTAAGTAATTCCTTCAACATGTTAAAATTCTTTTCACACTTGAGTGTCCATTCAAATTTAGTTCCCTTATTTTGCAAAGAAGTGATGGGATGAACAATATTAGAGAACCATACTATGAACCTTCTTTAGTAGCCAGCTAATCCCATAAAATATCTCACGTCTGACACATTTCTGGGTGTTGTCCATCCTCTAATGGCTTTGATTTTCTCTGGGTCTATTTCTATGCCCCACTCTAAAATAATGTGTCCCAAGTAATGGATCTTCTTTTGATAAAAATAACACTTACTCAACTTGGCATACAACTGATGTTCTCTCAGTACTTTCAGTACAAGTCATAAGTGATGTTCATGCTCCTCTTCAGACTTAGAATAGATAAGTATGTCATCCAGGAATACTATGACAAAATTATCCAAATAATTCTTGAATGTGTCATTCATTAAGCACATGAATACAACTGGTGCATTGGTTAGTCCAAATGGCACCACTACAAATTCATAATGCCCATACCTGGTCCAAAAGGTTGTCATATGAATGTCTTCCTCCTTGATTCTCACCTGATGGTATCCTTCCCTCAGGTCAATTTTTGAAAATATCTTTGCTCCTCTTAACTGATCAAAGAGGTCATCAATTCGGGGTAGAGGATACTTGTTCTTTATAGTGTACTTGTTCAACTGTCAGAAGTCAATACACAACCTCAAGGTTCCATCCTTATTTTTGACAAAAAGTACTGGTGCTCCCCAAGGTGAAACACTTAGACGCATGTACCCTTTCTTCAACAATTCCTCCAACTGCATTTGTAATTGTTTTAACTCTTGTGTGCTCATTCTGTAAGGTGTTTTTGACACCAAGGAAGCTCTTAGCACTAAATCAATTGAGAAATATATCTCCCTTCTTGGTGGCAATCCAGGTATTTCTTGGAATACATATTCAAATTCCTGTAGTACCGAGAAATCTTTGAGGCTTGGCCCCTTTGTATTTTCTAGCTCTTCCACATGAGCTGCATACAATTGACATCCTTTCGTAAAACATCTTTTTAGCTATAAGGATGAAATCTCCCTTACAGAGATGGGTCTTGGAAATCCTTTCATAGTGCTCTGTTTTCCATTTCCATCTAGACATGTAAATGTCTTGTTATGACAATATAGGACAGCGTGATGCTTGTCCAACAAATCCATTCCAATCAGAATATCATAAGACCCCAATGGTATGATATTTAGATCAATACTAGTATTCAGGCCATTAAGACTCATGGAACAAATTCTGACCATATCATGGATTTTTCTTTTGGTTCCAATGGCTAACTGAACCAAACTTGATTTTCCAAGTTTACTTTTCTCCAAATGTAATCTATCCAATATCTTAGGATCAATGTAGCAATGACTTTCTCCTGAATCAATCAAAATAGAAACAGGTTGATTTATGATCTTACCTTCCACCTCGATCATATTGGACTGGTTCTCTACTTGTCGATCATTTAAATATGCATATATTCTTCCCATATCTTTGACTTTTGTATCCCCTTGGATGTTGTGCACATTCTTCACTCTGTCTTTTTTGTGTGTGCAATCCTTGTACAGGTGATATTCCTCGCATCCCTAGCATTGGATTGGTGTTCTTCCCCTTTTTCCCAAGGAATCTTCTTTCTTGAAATCTCTCTTAGGATACTGATCTTGATGATTTCTATTAGGCTCATTCCTATTAAAGGGAGGTTTGAATCCTTTCCTCCTCTGATCGGAATTCGCATTCTTCTTGTCCTTCCAAGATTTCTGCAGAGATTCTCTTTTGTGACCTTGCTCATACATGTATTTAGCCTTCCTAATGGCCTCAATCAAGGTCTTGGGCTCATCATATTTGATCTTTTCCTTATAAAATGATGGAAGTCCACTTACAAATATCTATATTTTCACTTTCTCATCACTAATGAACCGGACATACTTTAACAATCCCAAGAACTTCTTCTTGTATTCTTCCATAGTCATGCTTCCCAACCCGAGTTCAAAGAACTCCTGCATTTTCTTGTCATAGAAATTCTCTGAGAGGTACTCCTTACGGAAGTACTTCTTGAAATTTTTCCAGGTGATCCTACTTTCACTAACATGTTCCACTTGCTTCAGTTGGTCCCACCACATTGCAACTTTCCCATGTAAATGGTAAGTGGCAATCCTGGCTTCTAGGTTGGACGAATAGTTATGCAACTGAAAATATCTCCTAATCCCAAGGAACCATGCTTCGACATCATCTTCGCTTTCTCTTTCACCCTCAAAGGAAGGTGGCTTGAGCTTCCTCATATCTGCTTGCAAACTATCTACTTCTTGTTTCCTTCTTTGGTGTCTGACATGAGACACCTCTGGACTGCTTACGGGATTTTTCGATGCATAAAATTTTCTTTCTGAGTAAGGAGGTGAGTGGTGTCCATGAGATCTGTTAGCACTTCTGGAATAACCATCTCTTCCACGATCATCCCTTCTTTCATGGCACCTGCCTTCTTCCTCTTGTATTGAGTTTGATCCCTTCTTCATTTGTCTCTACAACTGATTTAATATCTGCAACACTCAAGGATTTATTTCAATTTTCTCTCTCATTAGTCTCTCGTTGTCTTCTTTGTAGCTCTACACTTCCATCTTTAGGATTCTTACCATTTCTATTAACGTTTCTTTCTCTCCTTTTCCCTTGCTTCCATTGGAATCTGCCTTTGCATTACCAACTCTAATATTTTGGCCTTCTTCCTCCTTATCATGATTGGAGGCTCCCTCACCTTCTTCCATTTCCTCAATACTCATCCTGAGTTGATGTTTTTAAACTCCTTAATTATGCAAAATGTGCAAGCGACCATTTTGTTAGAATTATGCATATGATAAACAAAATTGCCAAATCATGCTACAGGTCTCTTTCTTTTTTGTTCGTTCATGGAGATCATATCCCCATACTCCAAAAATAATAGTGTCCTGTTATCCTTGGTCGACACAAAATCTCATCATGCATAGGCACTTCCTTCAAACCACCCTCCCAGGTGACTGCGACTAAATCCTTCCTTATCACTTTTCTGTCTCGAAGATAGCCAATTCGACCCTTATCCCTCCTTCCCTTAGATCTCAATCTATAGATGACCATGACCATGACCTTGCACTTAGTTGAAAAAGCACTTGTCCAGAGCTTCAAGACTTCAAAACGTTCAGCCAGGACCAGATCAACGGTCCTCGTCTTCTTTCACAATCAATAATCGAGATCCACTTCGGGACTCTGAGATTCAGGAGTCTCAACTTTCTTCACTTGCCTCCTCCCGAAACGATTTTTCCTGGAGTTCATGATCTGTCGATAGGTGTCCTCCCATAGATCAGTGATTATGAATCACTTCAACTCTTCGGGCTTCAGAAGTTTCAAACTTTCCTCTTGCACTTCCTCTTAGAGTGCTTTCACCGAAAGTCGACAATCCTTCGACGTGTGTCTTCTGTAATCAACGGTCGATATGTACTCTGGCCTTTGGACCTTTGGGAGTTTCGACCCAACGAAACCTATCACATATTTCCCCTTTGGAGTGCCCAGTCTCTGGATTGCACGCTCTATCACCACGTGGAAAAATACTAGAAGCGGACACATGGCCCAATCAGGTGGGTGACATGTGTCACGTTCTAACTGAATTTTCAATACTCCAAATGATCAAAACTTATAGACACATGGCACACATCCCATGTGTCCACATCATCCCAAGTGACATCCGCAATTCATGTCACTTCATAAATTCCGAGGTCCACATCACCTCCTGGTGATGTCACCATGCCCCATCACTTCAGCTCTTTGGGCTTCAAGACTTCAGGAGTTTCCATGCTAGAACACTTCCAATTCTCCTGAATTCCGCATTACCGAACTAGCCAATCCATCAATATGTGTCCTCTTGGATCGGACAACTAAGATTCACTTCGGGTCTTCACCTAGAGTCCACGAATATGCACCACGATTCCTTCTTAATCTAACGGTTGAGGCTTAATTTGGGTCTTTGGACTTCGAAAGTCTCAAATTTCAAAACTTATTTGGCCCTACTAGGTTTTATCCAAAGACTTGGATCTGGTGAAGCGTGGCTCTCGAAAGATCAATGGTTGAGATCCTTTCAAGTCTTCAGGTTTCAAAAATCTCAAAATTCAGACCCCTCAAAGTACATGGGATTCTTCCGTGTGTCCTCTTGAATAGGACGGTTGAGGCTTACTTTAGGCCTTCACCCGAAATCCATAGATTTATGCCACATCTATTATGGATCAGATGTCCCAGACTCACCTCGGACGATCCGACGCTTGAGATTTATCACGAACGATTTGACGATTGAGATCTATTTCGGATGATCGGACGATCGAGATTTACTCTAGATATCCGGCTCTCCGGGCTTCAGGAGTTTCAAATCTCAACTAAAAACCTCTCGAACAGATTTCTCCAGAGTTACTGATCTGCTGACACATACCTCTTGGTGATTGACGGTCATGATCTACTTTATCTATATAGAGATTTGATGTTCAAACCCTAACATGTCACATCATTGCATTCCTTTCACTTTGTAGGGGCATGCATTGGTGGTTTGCAGTAACCTGCTTTTCCCCCCACAATTCTCCTGATGTTGACACGTAACCCCTTGGGGAAACTGTGGTTTGGATTGTGGGACTGCCTTGAGAAATTATCTCTCGTGCAACTTGGTTCCTCGCAATGCCTTGTGTCCGTTGATCTCCCTCTCCAATGGGATCTTACGGTGGTGACCTTAGCCCTTGCTTCCATTTCATCAAACGACCCCTATTCACCTATCCTCCGATCCAAAAATCTCGTATCTCTCCCGATCCTATAGTGGCGATCACTCCTGAATTTGAAGGGGATGGTCACGATCCTTCAAACCCCTTACGTGAGTCTCTGACGTTCTATCTCCTGCATATATTCTACAATGCCATTCCTCCTGATCTTTTCAAATTCATGGTCATAGTTCGATCATGACTCCAAGACTTTGATCAATAGACCCGACCCATACCGATCTGGTGTTTCAACCAGAAGCTTTGATACCAAACTGTAACATCCCCAACCACCCATAGGTCAGGTCATGCTACCTTCAAGGTTGCCCTTGGACTTATTTATCTTATGATACCTTTTTAAAATTTAAGGATGAATAAAAGAAAATACTTTAACGACATGCACAACAGTATTCAACAATCATACATAGTCTAAAGATTAAATTAAACGATAATTAAATATACAACAGAAAACAAATTCATACACAGATAGTAATATCACAACAGAGAGAACTTATCTTTATAAAAAGGTGACAACAACTGGTTGCAGACCAAGGACGTTCCACCTAACCGTAGACACCACTGCTCCAAATCTCAACAACAGTGTCACCCCCAAGCCAGGGCTATGAATCCACAAGGACAGTTCCAGAGTGTTACTTGGGTTCCCAAACCAGTCAGCTTTCAAGCTCTCACTGGATTCCCAACATCCACAAAAAGCCAAGTACCCAGCTCTCTTGTACCCAGCCTATACCACCTCAAGAGAATGGACCTCGACCCTTCTTTGCCACACAGTCCCTTAGGTAGTCCCTCTCCTTTATTTTGGGGCCTCCAACACAGTTGGTCCGGAAAAATCAAAGATGGAACTCTTAGGACTCGCAATTGTGAGAAAAACAGGGCACCAACCAATGCATCTCAGACATGTAGGCCCCAGGTCATGGCTGGATTGCACCAGCAACCATTACAACCAACTATCCCATGGCTAATTGTTTAGTAGTTTGGCTCCCTTCCCAAGCCAATACACAGGTGAGGTTGGATCAATGAATGGGTAAGTGCATGCATGGAAGTGTGTGAGGTAAAAATGAAGGAACGTACAGGAAATCAGGTAACAATCCATCATTCAAACCCCCCCATCAGACCCGAGGCAGGTTTAAGTAACTTCATGGGGAAATCAAGAACCTCCTGGCCTTCCCCAAGAATCTCACATAATTGATCCCCTCCCTTAGACAAAAAGGGTAATTAAAATAGGAATAAACACTTAGCCCCTCAAGCCCCCTCTGTTTTGGAATCATAGCCCCCTATAACTCTAGTCCTTGTTTGTCTAGCAACAACCAACCATGTATTTACTATTAATAATGATAAAAAAATTACATGTCTTGTGCACACTGGCCTTTTTAATAATTGTTTGGGGACTCTGGCCTCTCAACATTGTAACAATACATTATTTAAAATGGGGGTCCAAAACTTGGGGTGTTACACCTTGGCTTGCACCCAGTGTTCAATGTGGACCTCCTTCAACCATATTTTCCACCATCATTGGACACTTTAGAGATCGTAGAACAACTAACACCAACAGAGCTCAACCCTGAATGCATGGAACAAACATCCACCGATTAGATAGTGGACACACAGGTTAAGGGCACTCGCTAATAGAGGATTCAACTTTATCAGGTTGTCAAGGTAGAGAAACTCCTACACAAAGGAAAGTGGCTCACCCAAGGCCAAATCCAGTAGAAGTTTCCTCACCTGATGGGGGAGCTCAATGCAATGGATACCATTGCTTCCTAAGGGGGGAGGATTGATATAGGTGGATATTGGTGGCCTCCCACCTATTCCAACTGGCTCCTCTTGTTAGTTTTAATTCAACACGTTCTTCTTTACTTCTTTGTAATTGTGGGTTCTACACTTCTGGGGTTGTATGAATCCCTACAAATATTCTAGGTGGATACGGGTGGCCTCTCACATAATCCAACTATCTTATTTTGTATGTTTTCATGTCAACAGATCTTGATGTACTTCCAGGGCCATTTTGGAGCCCTAAACAATGTTTTTTTAGTTCACCATAGAAAAACTGTAGACAGAGTCAGAGTTTTATGGTGTAATGTGTATTTCTCTAAAATACCTTTCCAATGGTCTATTACACGCCTAAAACGGAGGTCACATGCAAAAGTTATGACCCTGGGAAGTTGAGGTACCAACTTACCCATATGGGCCCACATGACTTTTGGTGTTTCACCTCCTAGGGTTAGGTTTTTGGATGTCTAGGATTTTGGCCTTCATGAGTAATATAAAAAATTCCTCTGTAGCCTCACTGTAATCATTCTGCTCAGATGAATGTGCGTAGCAGCCACATCTCTTCTCAGAGATAGCTCCCACCATTCGAGCAAGTTTTTCAGTTCTACAGTTTTACAGTTTCATCCTATTTCATGTATTCAATAGAAGATATTGTTCACTGGATATCTATGTTATTCTTCATATCTCTGTGTTTATTGTATTCATTCTATTAATCAGTTCGTTCCACTCCTAAATCTGGATCACCATTTCTTAAGGCATTTGCATAGTTTCTAGAATTTCCTTCATCTTCCCTGTCTGTTTTATTTGTGTCTAATGTCTTCAAATTTTTTTCATATCCAAGTCCTGTCTTATCGGTAGGTGATCTTTTTTTGCTAATGGTTTCATCTAATTTTTCAATACTTCTTTCAAATTTCTTGTAATAATTCAACATTTCGGTTGTCAACATCAGATATTTTCTTGTGTGATGCAATTCTACTTTTAATTTCTCATAATTTTCAATCTTCTTGGCTTTATCTAACTGCTACTTCAAGCTGTCAATTGTGTTTTCAAGCTCATGATTCTCGTCACAAATTTTCAATTCTTTTTTTCACTCTCTATTTTTGTTTCTTAGCTTGATATTTTCTTCTTCAACATTTTTCAAATTTTCCATATTTTCTTCATCTTCTTGTTCAGTTTCTGTGAAGACTTTAACTCCCCATAAAGATTCTATGTTTGTTTCTTTTATCTTTGCATCAAAATCTTCTTCAGAATTAATTTCATATGTTTTAGAATTTTTATGGTCTTCATTCTGAGTTTCTTAATTGTGAATATAACTTCCCTTACTTCCCTTTCTTCTCCATCACTTTCATCTGAAGAATTGTTGTCCTCCTTGGAATAAAGACTCTATTTCTTATCAAAGATTTATTTTCTTAAAAATGACATTTCTTAGCATAGTGTCTGATTCTACCACAATTGAAGCATTTTAAATGTAAATTGCCTTTGTATTTGTTGGTTCTCCCCTTGAGTCTCCTTACAAAATATGCTTCTTCTTCATCTGATTCATTGCCTAGTTTTTCTTCTACCCTATGTTCTTTGTTCCTTCTTTTCTTCGTTGATTTAAAATATGTTTCTCTATTTGGATGCCCATTTTTTCTATATGTTCTCATTTTATATGTTGTGAGGGTCCCATGTAGTTCATCCATTGTCATTTTGGTCAAATACCTAATTTCTTCAATGGCCGAGACCTCGGCATCATATCTCAAAGGATGTGATTTCAACACTTTCTATACAACCACAGATTCTTTGACTTCTTCTCCTAATCCTCTGATGGAATTGATAAATTCATTTACTATGAGTAAATAGGTTGCAATATCTTCTTTTTCATTCATTTTTGGATTTTCAAATTGTTCTTTGTGTCATTGAAGCTTGACTTGCTTGACTTTTGGATCCCCTTCATAAATATTTTGAATTTTATCCCAAATCTGTTTAGTTGTGTTGCAACCCATCACCTTGCTAGAAACATTTGGTGTCAATCCACTTATGATAACATGCCTGGCCTTTGAATTACAACTCTTTAATTTCTTGTCATCTCGATTAGTTAGAGAATTTTTTGGAACTTTATAGCCATTTACAAATGAGATCCATATTTCCACTCCTAAATCTGTCATCTAAGGTTTCATTTTGTTGCTCCAGTATGCATAATTGTTTCAATCAAATGGAGAAATCCCATTTAGAATGTGGCCTTCCATTTTTTCTCACGATCTTCCTTCTAGTGATTAGACTATTTTGAAGGTAACCTGGTCTGATACCAATTGTTGATACTAAGAGGGGGGATGAATCAATATCAATTATAATTTAGCACCTTTTAAGAAATTTAACTTTTAAATCACATAAATGCATCCCAATATACAGTAAAGAGTAGAAGAACAAATACACAGTCCACAACATATTCACATGGAAATCAAAATGGAAGAAAACCATAGAATTATTTTCTTATATAATAACAAGATTACATTAATATGAAGCTACAACTTCCAATATTCTCCATCTTCAACTAGAAGGAGACATCAACCCCCTGATTTACGGGCACCAAATTGAAGGAAGCTACAACTCCCTAGATTCTCTATTTCCAACTGGAAGGAGGATCCAACCGGCTTTCCTTGCCCCTTCCTTTCACCCTCAAATATGTATATAAAATAATCAGTCTGTTACTATCATTGTCATTGTCTCTATCACTATCATTGATACATGATCATCATCATGAAACTAGGTCCACATAGAGATCCTAGGTCCACATGGGTCCACATATAAAACCCAACAAGTACATAAAAACCTATGCTAAGATCTCCAATGGTACGCCTCAAATCATGTGCCAAAATCTCCAAAATATGAGTCTCAAAAAATGGGTCCACAAAGGTCCTAGGTCCACATGGGACCACATATAAACCTTGAAAACCTCATGACAACATCATGATAACATCATAACTTCATAGCATATCATATGGAAACATCACAACCTTATAACATACCTTGATAATAAGAAAAACCTTAAGACAATCCCTTAGACTTCTCTTACACATCAGAATACACCCCTGTAACACCCCTTTCACTCAACTACCCAGGGTTACTATAAGACTACTTGGTAGATAACCCAAAATAACTGTAGCACACCTTAGCTACCGTGTAGGTGTTACTATGCGGAATAACACATTCTCATTCATAGTTAATCGCGTGCATTTACGCAATGAAATACATTTAAGCTCAGAGTACTCATAAGAGTCATTTTAACATAAATAATCCATGGCAAATACATTAATCCAAATGCACAGTAGAATGCATGATCATTTTAATATACAAAGATACAAAACATATTGATCAAATGTGATAAAACATAGTTAGACACTTATCTTGTAACAATGGTGGGATCCACCAACCAAGTGCAGGCCTTCCACGAACCACCCAGCCTTAGACCACATTGCTCATCAACTCAGCAGTGGATCACCCCCGAGCTGGAACTAAGCTCCACCCCAAGGCAAGGAATCCTAGCTAGGCTAAGGTTACAGGGAAAACAACACTTAGAATCTGGAAGGATTCATCCCAGGATGTCCTCTTACGCCCACTACTACCAGACTCTCATTCGCCACATGCCTGTTCCGCCCAGGAGTATACACCTTCACAAGAACAGTCCATCGGTGCTAACCTCCCTCTCCGGGTCTCGGCAACAGGCCGAATCAGGAAGTCTCAGAGCCTGAAGCTGGTGCTGGACACTCTCTGGAAGGAACCTCTCCCAACAACATCCACCTCCCTCACTTAGAGAGAGGTCACACACAGGCTCAATCACCACTTGCAATGGACAACAATTCATGTGCAATCCATCTCTGCATGACCACCTCAGTCAACCGGGAATACAGACTCAGACCTCTCAGAACAAGCTCAGCCATAGCAGCCAGGTCTTACGGTGTCTATTTTCGGAATTGCCTGAGAAGCAATTTCTGCAGGGAATTACACAGACTCTCTCCCTTGGCAGAATGGTAGGTTTCCCCCATTTCCCATCTGCCCCACCTAGGATAGAATCACGCTCTGGTTGTCGGGAATGCGTGACAGAGTTTTTTCTGTAGGAGTCAGACCCATTCCATTCTGGTAGTCCGTGAGTTGAATGGAGGAGGAGCCCCCAACACGGCTCATCTCGGCCTTTTATTGCATGCGCCAGGGTTGACACTTGTCACCCACGTGACTGCATGCGTTCCTACAACGTGCGTTCCTCCCACCATTTGGAAATCACATGTCCTTCCAAAAAGGACTTAGGTTAAAACATATAATGCACTTCTCTTTTGGAATAATATTAAAATATTATTCCCAAGGCTTAAGCCCCCTAGGCTCAACACTTAGCCCATTTTCCCACCTTCAGCCCCTAATTCCTTGCCCACTCTGTGGATGCTCAGTCCCCCTTCACTCATTCATCGTGGTTGGTCTGCACATGGCGGTGTTTATATTTATTAATTGTTTTGCATGATTACATATACAACAGCAGGCCCCTGGCCTTCAACACTTAGGCTCTCTGGCCTAACAACACATAAGTCTCCCGCTTATAAGAACTTGTCTCACCAGCCTATAAAACATAATTACAATTTCTTTCAAAACATAGTTTACAATGGGGCTCGGCCTTGGGGACACTACAATTCCCCTCCCCTTATTTTTTCACTGTCCTCAGTGCAACTTTACACAACATCTGCAAGCCTTTCAAAATTTTCAAAAATATGCGGGTACTCTACCCGCATAACCTCTTCATGCTCCTATGTCACATCCTTAGGACCGTACCAGGTCCACTGGACCTTTACAAGTTCTATAGCTCGATTCCAGAGTTGTTTTCTTTTCTTGTCCAATATGCGCACATGATGCACCTGTAGGACACCTTTTGGTTCCACCTGAGTCACATTCCAATCGATAACATGATTAGCATCAGGTACAGATTTCTTAAGCAGTGAAACATGAAATACATTATGTACAGTCATAGATGCAGGTAATGCAAGCATGTATGCAACTGGCCCAATCCTTTCCAGAATCTCAAATGGCCCACAAAATCTTGCTGCCAACTTGGCGCAACTTCCCAGTCTCAGGGAACTCCTGTTAGTTTTCACTTTCAGGAAAACATGGTCACCCACTTTGAATTCTCTATGGGTTCTGTTACTATCCGCATAGCTTTTCTGCCTGTCCTGGGCAGCTTTTAGATTATGTTTAATTTTAATCATTTGATCTTCCATCTCTTTGAGCAGTTCAAGCCCGACTACTACTTTGTCAACTGGATTATCCCATCTCACTGGAGTGTTGCACCTTCTTCCATAAAGCGCTTCGAATGGGCTCATTTTCAATGATGCATGATACCCATTATTGTAGGCGAATTCTACCAAATGCAGGTAGTCTTCCCACCTTGATGGTTTATCCATCACATACATTCTCAGCATGTCTTCTATTACTCTGTTTACTCTCTCTGTCTGTCCATTAGACTCGGGATGATATGCTGTGCTAAAGTTCAGATTCATTTCGAATCCTTTGAACAGTCATTTCCAGAAATTCGAAGTGAATTTCGGGTCTCTATCAGACACAATTGTCTTAGGAATTCCATGCAAGTGTGCGACTTCTTTTAGGAAAATATTAGCAACATCTGCTGCTCTGTGGGTGGTTTTCAGTGGAATAAAATGGGCAGCTTTAGTAAGCTTGTCCACCACCACCACGATTGAATCATGTTGCTTGCTTATTCTAGGCAATCCTGTGATAAAATCCATTGTTACCACGTCCCATTTCCATTCAGGAATAGGTAAAGGCTGCAACAACCCTGCTGGGTGCCTATGCTCTGACTTAACCTTCTGGCACTCCATACATCTGGCGATGTATTCATCTATTTCTTTCTTCAAACCCGACCAAAAATAATGGCTTTTGACTGTTGCCACAGTTTTCTGATATCCAGGATGTCCAACATAAGCCACGTTATGCATCTCTTTTAGAATTGCCAGCTTCAATTCTCGGACATTGGGTACATATACTCTGCTCTTATGTAGAAGTAAACCATCAGTTCCCAAGGTGTAACTTTCCTTGGTTTGTGGTTTCTCATGCTGCTGTAGCTTTGCTACAAGTCTTTTGTACTGCAAATCAACATTTGCAGCTTCAAGAATTCTGTCTTTAATCTCAATTCTGTACATGCTAATGGCTG
>ML808351.1:75903-97607 GCA_009831015.1 Picea engelmannii | reverse complement strand
CCTATATCTATTGTAAATTATTCACTCTTTGAGTGTGGAATACAGTTAATGAGAATTCTTCCATTCTTTCTCTCTTGCTTCTTCTTTCTCAATTTATCTATGCAAATGTGTGTGGTATTTTCTAGATAGATCTATTATGTGCAGTTTCAACACATTTACATGGTATAAGAGCCGACAGACTGCTAAGAAAAAGCTACACCAAATTATTTTTGTAGGTACTGAAGATTGAAGAATGCATAAAATATGGAATATATGTTTTACTCACCAATAATACTTCTCACACCTCATAACTATTTGGAATGGAAGCCAAAGATTCTATTTCTTCTCAGAAGTAGAGACTTATTCCAAATAACCATGTAAATGGAAGTAGAGCCTGATTCCACCGATGAGAAAAATGACTTTCTCAATAGACAAGATATGGCCATAGAATTTAGTTGCCTGTCTATTTCTCTAGAAATTCTCCACCAAGTATGTGACGTCTCACAAGAATTCACTCCAAATGAATTATGGACCAGATTGGAGGTTCTATTTGGGAATAAAGAAGATTGTGAATATTGCATGCAGGGGATTGGAAAGATAGAGCCAGAAGAGAAATCATCATAAGATCAAGCCTCTTATTTTGAAGAGTCTTCTACACAAGTATTTGCACAAATTTGTATCCCATTAATTGAAGACGATGTCTACTCCATTTCATATTTTTTTTTTTTCTGAATTTCGTGTGGAATATATATGGCATGCATCTCATGAGGGGTCACATGCAGACACTTTTCCATGCGCAATGGATGCATCTCAGGAGACAAAAAGGGAGCCACGCACATCAGACTCAATTATGATATTTTTTGAGAAAAAATTTCAGAAACAAATTGGATATTTGAATTCCTCTCAGGAAAATATCCAATTAAAAAAAAAATCGTCTGAAACGGAGTCTGGGAAGTGAAGTTATGATCATTTTAAAATCAACAAAATTTCAACGTTTTTCTGGAAATGGCTGCGCAGTTTTCAAAGTTTCATCCAAACTTTATTTAGATCTTCTTCATTACAATAAGAGAAAGTGGATATATGTAGACATCTATATCCGTGTAGACATCTACATCTTCAACAAAATCTTCAACGAGCACAAACTTGCACAATTGTGAGGTCTTCTTGGAGTGAAGGACAAGGTTGCTTAGCAACTGTTTTTTGTTCCTTCTCATTTTATTTTATGCATTGTAATTTGATGNTCCCATGAGGTTTTCCCTCTTTCCTCACTTTATTTCAGTGTATCTTTTGTATTTGGGTACCTAACATGGCCTCGTTGTCAAGACCCATTCTTTATTTTCACCATAGTGATGTTCGGGGGGGGTGTTGGAGTTACTTCACACACACCTAGGATTTCTTTTTCCTAAGGTTTTTCCTTTTTTATTAGTCATAATTAGTCATTATCAAGTCTCCTATATTCCACCTGGAGAATATTCTCTTCAGTTTGACTAGTTGAATTGAGTCTAGATGTTGCATTGGTTTTGTCACCATGCAACATTGGGATCATCACCATGATAATGTGCACTTGCCTTGGTTTCATCACCATATTGGTGCATTACCCTTGATTCCTTGATATACTCCTCACTACACTTTGTTTCAGTTAGTTAATTGAAGACTGATTGACTAGTTAACTCAGCTAGGTGGCAATTCACTCCCGTAACTGCCCGAGAGACTAGACTAGGTGGCAGTTTACTCCCGTAACTGCTGGTGTGTGTCCATATCACTCTAGACCACCACTATGGGTCATTAGTTACTCATGTATCCTATATATATTTTAAATTATTCACTCTTTGAGTGTGGAATACAGTTAATGAGAATTCTTCCATTATTTCTCTCTTGATTCTTCTTTCTCAATTTCTCTCTGCAAATGTGTGTGGTATTTTCTAGCTAGATCTATTATGTGCAGGTTCAACACATTAACATTTCCTTGCAACTTTTGTGACAAACATTCTGTCAGATATATGACATGGAAGAAAGGAAGGATTTTCCTTAGAACCGAAAACCCTAATGACATTGTAATTCTCCATTTGATCCAAAGTCCCCTTTCTATCCAGGAATTTACTAGCTTGAGCAGATATTCTTGGGGTATCTCGTCCAAAAAATAACTCTTTAAAAATCGAGACGAAGTCATTGAATACTTCATAAAAATGCAGGGAAGCTTTGTGCCTTCATAACATTTGGTACCAAAAGGTCACAGGGTCGAATCCACAGTTCACCTTTTTGCATATAGATAATTTATTGACAACAATGTGTTATCTCAAAAACAAAATAAGAACACATAAAGAATTTCTTATCCTTTTTATATTGAGACAATTGGGAAGATATTTCAATGGAAATCAACTTCCCCCAATCGAAAATGGCCTACTCCTTGACGGTAAAATATAAGATGTAAAGAATCATATTGGAAATGCTAGCAATATTTTCTTGGCCCTTAATTCTGGTAAATAACCAGGAAATTTCCCGAAACGTGTTTTTGAAAAAGTTGACCTGTAGTCCGGTAATATCCTCAAGGATGGAAATGTGATTCTCTAAGAATTCTGGTAAGAGATCCAGGCTGTTGTCGTGTTTTTTAAAAAAGTCTATGCAATCTTCACCTTTGAAGGTGAGCTTTGGCCTTGGGAGTCTCAACATATTAAATAATACTTGAAGCGAAAGAATAACGGGAGAATGGTCCTAGAGTGGAATTATCCATTGGATTGGTATATATTTCTCGGCACACCAGGCAACCAATTCCTTGCAGTCAAAAAATTCTGGAACACAACCAGCACGCGCAATTCTAGACGTCCAACTTACTTCCTTCTGAGCAGAAGGGGATGAATAATAAGAGTATGCTCTAGACCACTGAAAATTATGATCTTCTCGTCCAAAGATGTTCAAGGTATCTCCACAGAAATGTTGTCGAGCTGTTGTTTCCATAACTTGACTAAAGCGTTCTTTTTGATCCAGATAATCTTAGAAACGGGTGCTTGAGAGATAATATATAATCTTCTGCAAATCATGGTTTAATGTGGTTTAATGCAGAAGTTCCTCGAGCCCTTCGCCTATTAATGAAAATATTTACAGGACCTGCATAGTGATTTATTAACATTAAACCATACTAATTGTGCATTGGGAAAAGTGCAAAGATGGCGGGGATAGACAAGAGCAGAATAGGATTTGAGATTTTTATGAACCCGCCAACCTGGGAACCTGCCAACCCACGAATGGAGAAGGTCAAAAAATGGCTAAGTGTTGTGAGGCGGTCATGCGGA
This sequence comes from Picea engelmannii, assembly GCA_009831015.1. Classification (NCBI taxonomy): domain Eukaryota; kingdom Viridiplantae; phylum Streptophyta; class Pinopsida; order Pinales; family Pinaceae; genus Picea; species Picea engelmannii. Next base: position 94,338 of record ML808351.1, on the reverse strand, counting down.
CTCAACATAGGACAAATGAGATGCTTGGAAGCTCGGGGAGTCTGGGGGTAAAGATGTAGATAGTGGATCTTTTGGATGCAAAATGTATATCATGGAACATGGGGTATGAGATTTCAACCCTGCTAACCCGGGAACCCGTGATTGTAGAAACGACTAAGTATGGGATAATGTGGCGGTTAGACGGACTCAATACGTGAGAGTGTAGATTGGAGATGAGGAATCATGAGTCCACCAACCCAGAATCTCGTTGTTCTAAAAAAAATGACTAAGTGTAGACCTAGAAAGGGGGAATAGAATCGAAAAAAGGGTAAGTATAGAAGAGGGAAAATAAGGGGATAAAAGAAGTTGGGAAAGTAGAAAATGGGAGGGAATTTTTGGAAGTAGGAATTGATCTCAACAACAGGCTCCAACTATGGGATGATGACCTTTTGTGGGTTGTCAAGAATCCAAAATCTCCCGTGATTAGGTGCTTCTGCCCATTGGACTATGGAGTCAGAATAAGAATATACAAACTAAAAAATAAAATTATGTATATTGAGAAATGAGAAGTATTAAGAGAAGAAGCCTTTCAAATATTGCCCGTTAACGGGAAATATCAACCTTTTACCCTTCATGTCTTGGAGCATATAGTATTTAAATCCCAAGATCTTCTCGACAACATATGGTCTGATCCAGAGTGCTTCAAACTTTGTATGCATGGATGGTTTCTCCTTGACCTTGTTCCAAAGTAACACCAATTCTCCTTTCTAGAAATTATTTACAGTTGTTCTTTTATAAAAATATCTTTTGACGCTCTGCTACCTCTGAGAAGTTTGATTCAGCGCTTTGCTTCATTCTTCCTCCAACTTCAACAACTAATTGATTCTCCTTTGAATGGGTGACCTGTCTTCTGTATCTTCGATATTAACCACATAAATTAACGCATTGAGCTCAAGGATAATAATAATTTTTCCCTCTTTCCCATAAACCAATAGATATGGAGACATCCCTGTGCTATCCTTCCGGGTTTATATGCTCCCATAATGCATTCGTCAGCTTCATATGCCAATTCCTTTGGTTTCTATCAATGGTTTTCTTCAGTATCTGCACAAGTGTTTTGTTTTTGTATTCAACAAGGCCATTACCTTGTGTATAATAATTCGATGATTGACCCATGATGATTCTATATTGTCCGCAAAACTCCGTAAACTTTGACTCGATGAAGATCAAACCATGTCTATGATAAATATATATGGGACACCAAATATCGACAAAATGTTGTCTTTGAGGAATTTAATCAGTTCTTCATCATCAACTTTATTTAATGCCACCGCTTCCAGCCATTTCATGAAATAATCGGTAGCCATTAGAATGTACATATGCCCCTTGCTAGACTTTGGATTAATCGACCCAACAACATCAAATCCCCATTGGGAAAACGGTTGTTCTACCACAATGGGTTGCAAAGGCATCACAAATTTCTTCATTTTTCCTGAAAACTGCTAGCATGACAAACACTTCCTTATTGTGGAATACAAATCTCTGAAGATTGATGGCCAGTAAAATCCTACGCTGATTATTTTGTGGGCGGACGCAGTAGGTGAAAAATGTCCACCACATATTCCCTCATGGAATTATCTGATTAGTTCTAGGGCTTGATTTTCATCGACGCATCTAAGCAGTATGCCATCATAATTTCTTCTGAACAATATGTCAGCAATCAACACGTATTGACTCACCTTCATCTTCAATGTCCTTCGCTCATTGGGATTCATGGTGACAAGAAATTGCCTGGACCTTAAGTAGAATATAATATCTTTGTACCATTCTGAATCAACTAATGGTTCTATGACTGAGATTGAAATCATCCCATCAACCAAATCCCCATTCGCGATGAGCTTGCATAAACCTTTTCCTTTGATTTCCTTTAAAGGTTTAATCTCAATGTCATATTCTTGTATCTTTTCCAACCAGTTAGCCCATTTTCCTTCTCTCAACTGTTGATTTAGAAGCATCTTTACTTGTGATGAGGGAACATAAGAAATAATATGGGAGTTTGATATATAGGTTTGAAAGTGCGCTACTGCGTTTACAAAAGCCAAGGATTTCTTCTCTAGTTCTAAATACCTCAACTCATAGTCGTGTAGGGTTTTCCTCATGAAACTTATTGGGATTTCTTCTCCTTTGCTATTTTTCTGAGTGAGAATGGATGCAACAACTGTCTCTGCAACAAATGAATAGATAATGAAGCCTCTTTTGAAGTACAGACTGATGAGGACATGAGAAGTGGTGATTGATCCTTTGATATTGTTGAATGCCTTCTGAGTATATGTTGTCCGTTCGAACCTCTGCTCCTTTTTCAACAACAAATTGATCGGCTTTACGATGTTTGCGTAGTCAGGAACAAATCTTTGAAAAAAATTGATTTTGTCGAAGAATGACTTGACTCCCTTCTTGGATGCCCGGGGGTTGAGCTCATTTATTGCTTTAAGTCTTTCTGAATCTATGTAAATCCCTTCCTTGCATACAATATGGAAAAAAAATTTACCTTGAGTCACAACGAATAATAATTTATTTGGATTCATAGAAACACCATATAATCTACATCTTTCAAAAACATTTCTCAAATGATGGATACGATCCTCCCTTTTCTTTGAATGCACAATCAAGTCATCTTTATAGTCTTTCGTAAAATTTCCTATCAACCCAATGAACGCATGATCCATGGCCCTTTGGAATGTGGCTCCAACATTCTTCAAACCAAAGGGAATTCTAGCATATGCATATGTCTCCCATAGTGTGATAAATGTTGTCTTTTTCCTATCTTCCTCAGCCACCAAGACCTGGTTATATCTAGAGAAACCATCCAACATGGACATGCAGGACGATCTAGTAACTTGTTGTAGAAGAAACTCCATGTTAGGAAAAGGAAAATTATCCTTTATGCTTGCTTTGTTAATGTCTTTGAAGTCAACACACATCCATATTTCCCCAGTCTTTTTTCTTACAATCATTGGATTTGAAATCCAATAAGAATGTCTGATGGGATAAATTATCCCTTCCTTCTTTAACTTCTCCAATTCGATTTTTACCAGAGATTTAATCTTGGGATTTGTCATCCTTATTTTTTGTTTCACTCGTTTTGCTTCTTCCCTCAAAGGAATGATATGTTGGAATATAGTTTTATCGTAAGCTTTCGAATCATCATAGGTCCAAGCAAACACATCAATATATTCCTTGAATAAGGAAATATATTGGTCAACCTCTTCAATGGTGCAATCAACTCCCAAGTTGACATATTTCGGGGAATTATTAGTTCTTAGTTCCAATATTGACTTTTCTCATTTCTTGCACTTTTCGATCTGAAACTTCTTCAAGGAGGTTCTTTGCATGATCATATTTCGTAAACAAAGAGTCAACTTGTATACAATATTTTGGGATGACAGATGAGCGATTGTCTTCTTCAGCGTAATCATTTAACAAAAAAAATTACAGTTGTTCATTGTTCTCAAATACTTGCAAGTACTCTACATTATTGGGAACTGATGGTTGAAAATATCTTTCGTTTGGGTTTGATAATGAGGCTGCCAAGGCCAGTGAATCGACCTTGTGATTCTTGTCTCTTGGAATGAAAGAAATGTTGAAGGAACTGAAATATTTGATCAACTTATTAACTCTTTTGAAATACAACTTAAGTATTTATTTTTTTATTTTATACCTCTAGGTACCTGATTGATGACCAACTCCGAGTCTCCAGTTACAATGAGATGTTCTATTTTCATTTCTTGTGCAAGGATCATCCCCTGAATCAAAGCTTCATATTTTGCCTCGTTAATTGTGCATGAAAACTACAGTCTTACAACATGGGGATGCATAGTCTTACTTGGACTCAAAAGAACAATTCCAACTCTGTTCCTAGATTTTGAAGAGGCTCCATCGAATGACATCCTCCAGTAGACTTCAAACAAATGCTCTTGGTTCCCCGCGCCTAGAACTTGCTCTAGGATTTCGTTGTGCTCCATGTTTAGGGTAGAATAATTTCCAATCCCTACATCTATATAATATTCCATCAATTCATTGTCCTTCTTCTTGAAAGAGAAGGGTTTTCTAGGTTCACGGGGTACTTTAATCATCGCTCCCTCTTTGCCTGGTAGCATCATACAACTTCTGTCGTTCATTATATATCCATTGATCATGGATGTCTAGTCTCTTCCTAACACAACTCCATATGCTAAAGGAAGGTCTACCACAACAATATTGAAAACTATAATGATATGGGGGGTTGTTGTAATCCAATCATAAAAATCCTTGATTTCTTCGTACGTTGGCACTTTTCTAGAATCAATTTCATATATGATTTCATCGGTTTCATAATACCTAGTGCAACTCATGCCCAATGCCTCCATGACCACAAGTGGCATTATATTATTTGTCGCACTAGTGTCAACTAAACAATTTTGTAGTGCAACATCATGATTTTCAATCGAGATATAGAAGGGTGGAATTTTACCTCTCAGCTTGGCAGTTGTCAAGCTCTAGTATTGTTTTGGACTAGTAACGACAACTTCGGCTTTTCACTCGCTCTAGTCTCTCGCTGCCATGTCTGGAGATATTCCAATAATAGGCTTTTCACTTCTAGAGGAAAAGAGTTGCTTGATTTTACTTATAGTAATGGGTCCCTTATATTCGTCTAGCTTCAATTCTAACCTTGCTCTTGTTTTTCTCTAGCTAGTCTTTGATTTCTTCTCTCCTCTGTCTCTAGATGATTTCTCTTTTTTCTTCTTGGACCAAGGTTTTCCACGACCTTTGTAAATATTCACGGGCCCAAGCCATTGATATTACTAAGTTGTATAACTGATGTAAAATGCTTCGTTGATTATTCAATCCAATTTCCAAATGGGGTTGATTACCCTGGGGTAAAGTCGTATATTCTTTCAAAAATGTTGGGCCAGGTTACAAATTTTTAGTTCATGTCCCCAGTATGGTCGCCAAAAATGTTGACTCTTGAATCCATTAGGACAGAAATGGAAACCTCACGAGGATGTGAATCCCCCTGTGTTTTTATAGAGGTGGTACTCCTCTTTTGATTTTCTTGAGATTTTTAAATATTCAAAATGTTGAACTTGACATAAGTCCATCACAGTAATTCAAAGAAACAAAAATATTGCAATAAAATAAAGGGGAAAATGTTTTTTTTTTTTAAAAGGAAATTTCCCGAGAAAGGACCAGGAACCAAACACATTCACACATTTGAAGCAAATAAGAAAAATTTCCTCACATCCATCATAGTTTTAAGATATAGATTTTTATCACATAAAAATAAAATAAAAATATGATCTACATGCACAAGAGAACTTCAACAGAGTGGATACATGGGCAGCTCAAAGAAAGATAATGATATATCAACCTCAAATACTTTATATTCTGAAAACAATGTTACAAAGCACAATCGAGACTGTCCCCGAAGTTGTTCTCATGAAATTTCCAAAAATATATAGTTTATTACATATTCTTGAAATTGTAAATGTGTTTGTCTTAAAGAATGGGATTGGGGCTCCAGCTGACCATTAAGCAAATAAATACAAGAAATTAGATTTTAGAAAGAGGATGGTGGGTGGTGGAAAGATAAACATGACCTGGTAAGAAGAACAAAGGATTTATCAGTCTTTGGTTAAACCTTTCTAATGAAAGAGGTGGAACAATTTGATGAAAGACTTGATAAAGAAAAAAGAATTTGATCAGCGTGAACTTAATATGATGGTTCATTGTCTCTTTATTTACTTATTGATGTCCTTTTATTATTTTCATCAACGGTTATAGGAATCGTCTCAACTACTTCTTGCCCTTCATGTGTTAGTTTGTCGATATCCTTCTTGAACTATTCTTCGATGTAATTTTTCATAGGTGCCATGTTGATTTCATGACGGATTTTAATATTGAACAACTCACCCTCCAAGTCACGGAGATCAATGGAAATTCCATGTAATATTTCTTCAATATCCTGGTTTTTTACGAAATAATCTACTAGTGAGTTATCTATGGCGTTCTCATCATATACAACTATGCTATAGAAATTTTCAATTGATAATCCTTTAAAAATATCAACCTTCTCATCGAACTATTGTTTTGTTAGGAACAACGAGTTGAGGATCAACTTTGGATCTTGGACCTCGTTAGTACTTCTGGCTAAGTCCACCTCCATGAGTCTTTTGAATAACTCTTATCTCCTTGTTATGGCTTGGCTACATGTCTGAACAATGTTGCTCAAGTTCTTTATTTTCTCTTTCAAGCAGGAATTCAATATCCGACTTGGAGAGGGAAGGTCTTCCTCTCTTCTCTTAAGCTCTAACATATTAGTAACTTTAATACCAAAGGTTACCACTTCATCAAGGTAGAAACCTTCTTCATTTTTTAGATCGGCCTGTAGATATTCAAGGAAGGCATGCGCCCTTGAGCTAAAAGAAATCATCCAAGCCCATCCAAGTCTACTTCTATTTCTAAGGTTGTTTCAAGGTTTCCATCACAAATTTCTGCATCTAATGCTCCAACAACATCATCAGTTGGTGTACAAAATCAGATGGAACCTCCTGAGAGGATTTTATTTGGTCAAAAAGATATGGTTTCCCATCAATCATTTGCAGTTCCACTCACAATAACAGAATTCATATGATTAAAGACAAACCTATACAGAACTTTCGCAGTGAGCAGTCTTTCCACGCTGTGAAAGTACACCAAGCACTCCAAGTCAACATCCATTCAGCCTCCAGATGGAGTAGACGTGCCAAATGATTATGAGGATCAAAATATCAAGAAGTTTTATTCTCGAACCATCTAGTTAAATATGATTTATATGCATTAATTGGTCAAGGAACCAAACTATAGAAAGTAGGAGTTAGTTATGTTTTATGTTGTTATCTTTTGTAACAAACTCCTAAGTGAGTGGAATCCTATGTAACGACTTGTTATCGAATTGCTAAGAGTAGGGGTGAAAAATAGGCTATATATTGGTAATGGTTCATGATAGAGGGTTTGAGACTTGGGGTTTAGCTCAAGACCCAAGAGGGGATTTAGCAAGTTGTAATACCCATGTTTCCCCCAGCTTGTAATTAAAAATTACTTATGATTACCATGCTATGACATGTGAACAATGTAAATGTATTATTGTTTACATTTCCAAAAACTGATTTTGGGGGTGAAGCCTTGAAGTATTGGCCATGATATCACTAGAGGAAAGAGTGAGGAAACTGTAGAGAGGGTTCATTATGTCAAATGACCCAAATTCTCCTTGCTGAAATAATAAGCCTCATCCTGGTCCCAAAGAAAAATCAGTTAATGAAAGAAGGACTGGTGGTTGAACAATAAACAACCCCAATGAATGGAAGAATGGAGGGTCTGGCTGAGGAGACAGAAAATGGTCAACCATGGGAACTCATCCCCTACACCCCCCTCAAACCCCCCTGCATTCCCGGTGCAACACATAGACACTACTACTCGTGCAAAGAATATAACACATACCCAACATTCACATGGAATGCTCAAATTCGAAGAGGAACATTGCATTTATGCGAGAGGAGTTCTAGCTTATAGAAGGAAATTGAGTTCAAGTTATGCATACATCAATCCATACCAAGTATATTCCATGTTTTACTTGTATATAAAGTAAGAATTCAACATCTTGCGAGATGGATTGAGCATAATTTTCCTTTCTCCTTATTGTTGTTGGTAATGTTCGTTCGACAGAACTTGCAAAGTTTATTTGTTACATTCTGGATAGTTGCAATGATGATCAAATCAAACAAAGTTCTACGCAAGCAAATGGAATTGAAGGGAGAAAGAAAGGTTTCAGTTCTTATTGGTATCATATTGGTTTTTGTGGTCCACATGGTTGGAGTTTATGGTGATGATCTATTGTATCCAGTTGTTATGCTTCCTCTAAAAACAATATCATCCTTTTGGAATGCATTATTCATCATTTTGGTTAATGATACAATGGTGTGGAAAATGAAATCTCTGTGAGTGTTTGAGAAGGGAGATATAGTCTAGGGAGCGATTTATAGAATAATCTTCACATTTCATTGCATTTGTTCCTTATGCAGCTTCACTTCCTTTTGAGACATATGAGTGGTCGTATTGTCATTGGTTTATACAGATTGTGCCTCAAATAACTCGAATTGTACAAAAGTATCAATCACTCTTACTCAAAGATGGAGGAATAAAAGCAAGAGGTTGGACTTGATTCAACAGTTCTGCCACAGAAAGTTGATCATTTTTCTTTGCTAGACTGGATGGAAAGAAGAAACCCAAATCCAAGAAAATAGATTTCTCATCTGAGGACAATTGTTTTATTGATCAATCAATTTGTGGTGGATGGTTCATTTGATGCATGTTACATGCTCATGGTAAGAGTTGGAGAAACTGACATAATATTGCAGGGCATTGTTTCTGAACTGGGGCTATTTGTGCCCATTTCAGAGGAAAATGACATTGCACCAAATGTAAAGTTGATAAAGAGCGATGAAAGCATTGTTTTTCCTGAAGCCCCAAACACTTCAAATTCTATGTATGTCAGGAAACAAAGCCATGTACCAATGTTGTCATCTCCAGTTCCACATTCTATACAGACATCATCTCTTCGAATGCAAAAACAAATTGGCTCGGGCCCAACAAATATGAAATGTTGTCAACCAGATTCAATCTCGTCCAAGTCTACTTCTATTTCTGAGGTTGTTTCAAGGTTTCCATCACAAATTCTTGCATCTAATGCTCCGAAAACATCATCAGTCGGTGTACAAAATCATATGAAAACTCCTAAGAGGATTTTATTTGGTCAAAAAGATACGGTTTCCCATCAAGCATTTGCAATTCCACTCACAACAACAGAAGTCATATGATTAAGGAAAATCCTATACAGAACTTTCACAGAGAGCAGTCTTTCCACACTGTGAAAGTACACCATGCACTCCAAGTCATCAACCATTTAGCCTCCAGATGGAGTGGACATGCCAAATCATTATGAGGATCAAAATATCAAGAAGTTTTCTTCTTGAACTATCTAGTTAAATATGATTTATGTGCATTAATTGGTCAAGGAACCAAACTCTAGAAAGTAGGAGTTAGTTATGTTTTTTGTTGTTATCTTTTGTAACAAACTCCTAAGTGAATGGAATCCTATGTAACTACTTGCTATCGAATTCCTAAGAGTAGGGGTGAAAAATAGGTTATATATTGGTAATGTTTCATGATAGAGGGTTCGATACTTAGGGTTCATATCGAGACCCAAGAGGGGATTTAGAAAGAAGAAAAGTTGTGTGATTCAATGTAAGCCTGAGGGCATTATGTTAAATGAACATTTCTACCATTAGAGATTCAAAAAGGTTGTGCTACCATATTTATAAATTGCTCTATTTCCACCCTTTTCTATTATCTTCTTGCTTGAATGAAATTGTAGGTATTAAATATCAATGGTTGTCCATGGATAGGAGATTCATGAGCTGCAAAGGATTTGCAGTGATTGCCTCCTTTCATGATTTTTGTTCAAGAATTCTTTTAATTCATTTTGCAGAGAGGATCATTGCTTGATGAATATTCTTCTTAGTGTCATCTACTCCATTATTTTGTTCAGCATTATATATCCCTTTTTTTCTGGTATGCAACTTGATTGCCTTTGATCTGTAGGGTGCTTATGACTCCATTCCTAATGGAATGTCTCTACAGACAGTCTATTTCCCTCTTTCTTGCTCTTTCTTATTGATCCACCAACCATAAAATTGATTTAATTATTCATATTCTGATGAATATTGGGCTTGTTCTTCTGGCAGTCTAAGAACAACTCATGGTGCTAAAATTTATGGCGTCATTGTTGGGAAGGGAAGACACAAAGATATATTCCATGGGATAACGACAACGATCATAACCAGTGCTTGATGGTGAACAAGCATTGGTCACATAATACAAACTGTATCATTCATTTGGTGACTCCACTCTATAAAGGAATAATTTGTTGGTGACTTCACTGATTCGAGATGACAAAGGCCATGGAGGCTATATTGGAATGGAGGTTTGCACCTCTCAATTTTTCATTTGTCCCTGGTTTTCCAAATCTAGTGCCTCCTTCGTCAGAATGGATGGATTACCTTCCTACTTTCAAAGAAAACAAGGGGGACAATCAAGCTCAACATCTCATTACATTTCAACAATGCATGGATCAACTAGACATACATCATGAGGATGTGTTGATGAATGTTCATGTACTCGTTAAAAGGTGATGCATAAGAATGGTACTTTTCTCTTCCTGCTTTCAACATACTTTACTTGAGAGATTTCCATGTTGCATTCAATGAGCAATGTAAAAGGTTTTTTTCCAAAGAAATTCTTTTTCAACATTGTTGTGAGGAATTTCATTCAAATATCCAACATATTAATTTTTCTAATAGTGAGAATGGAAGAGATTATACTAATGAATATGTGGACAAGAAATCATTCATACATGGAACTCTTTCTATTTCTGCTTCCCAAGAAGAAGGCTTTCGATATGTAGTTGGTGATAGTAATGATGATTACATGGCTATAGATGCATTAGATTTTTCCCCTGATGAGCCTGTTGTTTCAAATTTAGATGAAGGATAACAAACAGATTATGAAGAAAACATTGTTCCATAATTAGCTAAAGAGCTTCATAATAGCAATCAAAACTCCAATTCATTCTTGAATAGTTATGGTTATGATGAGGAGAATATATTTACTAAAGCACATACAGAGTTTATTAGCAGCCAACCAGTATATGATGGTAAAGAAGATAAGGAGGAGTTGCATCAACATTTGAAATTTTCTTTATCACCCATTGATGAGAAAAAATATCCAAGGATCAACAAGCTCATGTCTATCATTTCTGCACCTGGACTTGCAAAAGATATCAAACAACATATGAGGACCGCAATTTTATTGATGAATCAGCCTTCACAAAGGAGCAAGATTGTCTTCTTACCCAACGAAAAATGTCTTGTCATAAGTTTCATGATCCTATGGATTTTTGCATGGATTTTTATTTTTTAAAGGACTATAATGCTCCAGTTGTTGGTAAGATTTCATATTACAGTTGTAAGTATCAATTGTTTATTAACCTCTTAATGCAAAATTTATATCACTTGAGGATTCTTTCAAACAGTTACATGGAATGAGTTATTTTCATCAGTTCGATGCTTACTTGGATGCATGGGAAGTATAACTTCACTAGAGAAAAATAATCCAGTTGGATAGACTAGAGTAGGATTATGTATATAAATAAGCTTTCCATGCAAGCATTTGGTTTGCAATAATAGGTTTGTTTGCAATGTGTTTTCCATCTTATATGTTTTAGTTTTTAATAAAAGAGTAGAGATGTTCTCAAGGCATGAACAGGGATATAGATTGCAGAGATGGAATGGAAAAGGCATAGGTCTACAGATTTCTTGGCAGCTCACAGGGAGCATGTCATCCCATATAAGAAATAAAAAAGACATTTCTAAAAACCCCCAGTGTACCAGGTGTAGGAGGATAAACGCCCATTGTGGTCAAGTGCCAATTGTCAAAGAAGAGTGGTGACAATGCCAAATGTCTAAGAGAAGGCATCTACAGAGAACACCTGCAAATGTTTAAGAGAAGGCATCTACAGAGAAAGCGCGTTCCCAGGCATCGACAACACCGAGCTCAAATTACAATTCTGTTAAAACTCTAATCATAAGTTAGTTAGTTTACCTAACTGTTATACAGTTACATGACAGTTATGGTCTTCTTGTATTATATATGTACGTCTATGTACATGATTATTTGAAGCATTGATGAATATAGAGTATGCCTTTTCTGCTAGTATTTATTTATCTTTGTTCATCATGGTTTCTTGATTGCTTGAGTTATTTCCATTCTGTTTCTATTGTTTTCTTCATTATGAATCTAACAGTGTTATCAGAGCATATTGATTTTATGAGTCTGGTAGTTTATCAGATTCCTATAATTTTTAGGGTCTGGTAGATCATGTAGTTTTTCCATAGAGTTGAAGTACAGTGAGAATGTGCAAGGAAGGAGTTTTGATCTAGCTACAAATAGATCTCAAGTTCTTCCCAAGAAAAAAAGACGTGAAGCCGTGAGAAACCCGTGAAGGAAACCAGAGAGATCGAGAGCCATCTGTCTGTCTGCCTTGCGATTCGGTGGAAGAGAGCCGCCAGTTTTTGGAAGATGAGAAGCCTGGAGTAATACACGCTAATGTGGACCGCTAGTCTGGGAGGACAAGTTTATGGCACGATGGCATGGACAATTTCAGTAGACAAACCGTTTTGGAGCAATAACACCAATTTTCTTCGTTTGTGAGTAAATCTAAGATATTTTTGTGGCGCAATCAATGAAAATTTCATCTTAGTGGATTACAATTGTGTTGAAGTTGGGTCTAATCAACTTGAAATTTCTGTTAAACTAATGAAATGGAGAGGCTTCTGCCCTCTGCGAAATCGCACAGTATTTGTCCCTTGACCAAAGTTAAAAGAGGTGGCCTAAGCTTCGAAGTCATGGATTACATTTTTTAAACACAACTCAATATCCTATTGAGTTCTAGTGGAAATTCCATATACTGGTTTTATGTCAATAGCAGTTGTGGTCATTTTGTTGTGCGCCTTTGCTAGAATCTGGCCTTGACAAGAGAGGAGTAGAATTAGCATATTATTCAGCCAAGAAAACCTCTATATTTTGCAAAGAATGAAGAAATATTGTTAGCTTCATTATTCAGCCAAGAAAACCTCTGTATTTTGCAAAGAATGAAGAAATATTGTTAGCTTCTTGCGCAACATGGTTTCATAACTGTTGAACTGTAGTGAATATCTCAGTGTGGTTTCAAAACTGCGTGAAGTTTAAAAGAATCGACCTGCCATTTTCTAAGCGTTGAAGATGATTTGACAGTAAAAGGCAAAGATTTGGGTCCATTTGGTAGAGGTCAAATGCAAAAAATGATACATATCTTTTGAAAGTTGGAAATGAAGATCATGGAATCTTGAATGATGATGGGCTGAAAATGAATGACAAAGCAAAGAATTTGAGGTAAGTCAAATCTTGGAGAGAGTGGCTATAAAGTCACATCAAATTCCAATTTTATTAATGTTAAAATAAGGTGAGGAGCTTGGAAATTAGTTTTAAAGTTAATCTTTATGAGGTGATACTTTAATTTTCAACACCCCTAGTTTGGGTGATGATGCTTTATGGTAAATTTTACCAACCTTATGATAAAGAAAGAAAAAAGAAAATTCAACATAAGGAGTTATAAGAATGCTCTCGTTGTTATAAGAATGCTTGCAAATGCAAAATTGTTTGTAATTGGTGTTATAAGTTTTTTTTTTTTTTTTTAGGAAGTTATATTGAAGTTACAAGGTGGTTGTAAAGGTGTTATAAGGGGTCCATAAAGTGTATTTGCAAAATTGTATTTGGTGTTATTAAGTTGTAGATCTACCCGAAATTGAATAAGGGATCTTTGTGTATGTCTAAGTCATTGGCATTCTTGCAACGGACGATCACTCTTGGCATGCACAACAGGATACAAAATTGAAATTTGTGGTATCAACATACAATGAACATCTCTCTTCCATATTTTGCATAATGGCGAGAATTGAAGAAATATTTACAATATTGTACACATTAATTAACTCAACTACATAATCTACAATTGCAATAAACAAGTGCACTCTCAATACAGTGATTACTTGTTTACAAGTAACACACAAGAAGATTGAAATGTTCAAACTTCAAAACAAAATGTTATCTGATGAGTTAAATCGCCTTCGACACCAACAATGTGATTTTGACAAACAAGATGACATCAAGGATGAAAATAATGAAGATGCTGAGTTGACTAGTGATGAAAGTCATAAACATGAAGATGAATTAGATGAAGTCTCTATGTCAGAAAAAGTTACGGATAAATGTGGCAAAGAAATTAGAATTGTTCGACCATGGGAAAAATTATGCTTTAAACGAAATTGATATGGACTAGGATATGAAAATGATGCTAACAACCTTTTTCATATTCTTAATTATTGTGAACCTGTTTTCTTTGTGAGCGAAGGTTTTTTGAATGATGATAAGAAGACGGAGCTTGAGGATATTGGTAAGGAACAGGTACAAGATATTGTTGATGATGATGTTGCTACGGATATTCCAGATCATGATAATCGGTTGGATAAAGAACCCATACATTGCAAACATTGTCACCGGTTTGGCCATGATAAGTCAAACTGTTTTGATCTTCACCCATGCACATTTTGTGGGAAGAAAAATCACCCTTCAGTAAGGTGTCAAAAGTGCAAGCGGAAACAAATTCATTTTGAGTGGTTAGGGAATTGGTGTTGGCGTTTGGAAGCCAATTTATTGGAGCAGTCTTATCGCCGGATTTATACACAAGTACAGTCATACTTGATTAGAGATATTTCTACAGTTGATGGACATGAATGTTTTTCAAGATTTGATGATTTAGGGTATGATCAAGGCCCAGTTGATGTAGTCTTCTGAGTTGAAGATCGAGTCTTCGGCCTCCGCCGGAAGACAATTTGATGTGTTGGATCTCCTCTTGGCCATACTTGCGAATGACGGTCAAGAGAATTGGAACCACTTGTCCCTGACAGTGGGGGAATCTAGTTGAGTCAGGTTCCAAGTTTGATTTTGAGTCAGGTTCCAAGTTTGATTTTGAGCCTGTGAACAGATGATCAAGTATGCAACCTAGTTCCTGGTATGCAGTCTTGTTCCTAAACATATTGTTGTTGATATGGTTTTTTGTCATCTTAAAACCACCAAATGAGCAGAAGACATGAAGTTATGCTTGTTACATTTTCAGATTTTTGAGCCTTGAGCTCTTGTTAGTTTATGGTCAACTTAAAACCATGCCATTTAGTAGAAGACATCAACTTCTACTAGAGATTCAGTTTGTGGTCATCTCAGAACCACCAAATGAGTTTGTGGTCACCCTTAAACCACCAATTTAATAGAAGACATCAGCTTCTACTATTTTTTTCAGAGTTCAAAGAGCATCTTCAACCAGCCCTCTGAATATTCGCTTGATACATTGTTGATTGTCAAGGAGTGGCAGTTTTTCAGGCAAGAACGAACTTATGATTAAGGGGGGATGTTAAAACTCTAATCATAAGTTAGTTAGTTTATCTAATTGTTATACAGTTACATGATAGTTATGGTCTTCTTGTATTATATTTGTACATTTATGTACATGATTATTTGAAGCATTGATGAATATAGAGTATACCTTTTCTTCCCGTGTTTATTTATCTTTGTTCATCCTCATTTCTTGATTGCTTGAGTTATTTCCATTATGTTTCTGTTGTTTTTTTCATTATGAATCTACAAATTCCAGACTAAGCGTTGTTTTCCAAATCATCCATCAAACACAAGGCAGTGCACATGTCACCTGATATAGCCAAAATTCGCAGTGCCACGAACGAAACCGCTGACTTCCAAAAAATTATAACCCAGATGTCAATGATGTGGTGCGCAGGGGTTAAAAGGTAATTCCACATGGAATGCTCGAATTCGAAGAGGAACATTTCATTTCTACGAGAAGAGTTGGAACTTGTAGAAGGAAATTGAGTTCAAGTTATGCGTAACAACAATCCATTACAAGTATATTCCATGTTTTACTTGTATATAAAGTAAGAGTTCAACAGCTTGCGAGATGGAGAGTTCAACAGCTCGAGAGCATATTTTTCCATTCTCCTTATAGTTGTTGGTAATGTTCGTTCTGCAACACTTGCAAGGTTTCTTTGTTACATTCTGGATAGTTGCAGTGATGATCAAGTCAAACGATGTTCTAAGCAATCAAACGGCATTGAAGGGCGAAAGAAAGGTTCAATTCTTATTGGTATCACATTGGTTTTTGTGGTCCACATGGTTGGAGTTTATGGTAATGATCTATTGTATCCACTTGTTATGCTTCCTCTAAAAACAGTATCATCCTTTTGGCATGCATTGTTCATCATTTTGGTTAATGATACAATGGTGCGGAAAATGCAATCTCTGTGAGTGTTTGAGCAGCGAGATACAGTATAGGAGCCGATTTATAGAAGAATATGCACATTTCATTGCATTTGTTTCTTATGCATCTTCACTTCCTTTTGAGACATATGAGCAGTCGTGCTGTCATTGGTTTATACAGATTGTGCCTCAAATAAATCGAATTGTACAAAATCATCAGTCACTCTTCCTCAAAGATGGAGGAAGAAAAGCAACAGGCTGGACTTGATTCAATAGTTCTGCCACAGAAGGCTAAGCATTTTTCTTTGCTAGACTAGATGGAAAGAGGAAACCCAAAGCAAAGAAAACACATTTCTCATCTAAGGACCATTGTTTTATTGGTTAGTCAATTTGTGGTGGATGGTTCATTTGATGTAGGTTACATGCTCACAGTAAGAGTTGGAGAAACTGACACAATATTGCGGGGCATTGTATCTGAACCGGGGCTATCTGTGCCCAGGAAAATGACGTTACACCACATGTAAAGCTGATAAATAGAGATGAAAGCATTTTTTTTCCTGAAGCCCCAAACACTTCAAATTCTATGAATGTCAGGAAATAGAGCCATGTACCAATGTTGTTATCTTCAGTTCTAAATGCTACACAGACATCATCTCTTTGAATTGAAAAACAGATTGGCTCGGGCACAACATATATGAAATGTTTTCAACCACATTCAAGCCCATCCAAGTCTACTATTTCTGAGGTTGTTTCAAGGTTTCCATCACAAATTCTTGCATCCAATGCTCCAGAACATAATCAGTTGGTGTACAAAATCAGATGGAACCTCCTGAGAGTATTTTATTTGGTCAAAAAGATATGGTTTCTCATCAATCATTTGCAGTTCCACTCACAACAACAAAATTCCTATGATTAAAGACAAACCTATACAGAACTTTCACAGCGAGCAGTCTTTCCACACTGCGAAAGTACACCAGGCACTCCAAGTCAGCATCCATTCAGCCTCCAGATGGAGTGGACGTGCCATATGATTATGAGGATCAAAAGATCAAGAAGTTTTCTTCTCGAACCATCTAGTTAAATATGATTTATATGCATTAATTGGTCAAGGAACCAAACTATAGAAAGTAGGAGTTAGTTATGTTTTATGTTGTTATCTTTTGTAACAAACTCCTAAGTGAATGGAATCCTATGTAACTATTTGCTATCGAATTGCTAAGAGTAGGGGTGAAAATAGGCTATATATTGGTAATGGTTCATGATAGAGGGTTTGAGACTTGGGGTTTAGCTCAAGACCCAAGAGGGGATTTAACAAGTTGTAATACCCATGTTTTCCCCAGCGTGTAATTAATCATTATTTATGATTATCATGCTATGACATGTGAATAATGTAAATGTATTATTGTTTACATTTTCAAAAACTGATTGTGGGGGTGAAGCCTTGAAGTATTGGCCATGATATCAATAGAAGAAAGAGTGAGGAAACTGTAGAGAGGGTTCATTATGTCAAATGACCCAAATTCTCCTTGCTGAAATAATAAGCCTCATCCTGATCCCAAAGAAAAATCAATTGATGAAAGAAGGATTGGTGGTTGTGTTAATGTTTATGCCATTATTATAGTTCTTTGCATTTCAATAGATAAGAGCATCATAAGAACAAGATCACTGAGAAATACACATTCACAAGAGACACAACATTTATCCCGGGAAACCCTCTAGGGGAAGAAAACCCACCAAAAACTTCCTTATCATAAATTGCTAACACAATGTTCAAGAGATAACTCAAACCAATACAGATAGTCCTCTCCAAAAGATGCGCCACTCTTCTCCCTCTCTCTAACTGGTAAGTTGCAGCTTGCTTTTTAAGAATGAGCAAGTGAGTTGTGTGATAAAGTGAGGCGCTAGCCTCTCTATATATACAAGACTGGCACGTGTGAAGGGTCTTCACTGGCAGGGCCGACCTCTCACTCTGGGTGGGTAAACCCACCTTTAATTTAATTATGGGTCTCAATAATAATAAGAATACTCTTTGCAGTTACATTATTTCAACACTCCCCCTTAACAAGAAGGGTCTTCTTCAACATCATCAGGCGAGACAGGTCTACATCATCAGTGGCATCAGGAGGACAGTATCATCAATATCATCTTGAAACATTGGCTAGCACATTTATGAGTCATCGAAAATTTTCTTCATCGGCAGCATCACCATTCTCAAAAGAATTCCATCATCATCTGCATCAAAGATGTATCAGTAAAAAATGATACCTCATAACAGCACTAGGCTGGCACATCACAGTACTACACTGGTTCAATGTCACAGCTATTAAGCTGGTAGCTCAGTGTCAGTCACATCTTGCTTTACGTCTAACAACTAGGTCAGAAGCAAGGTATATATATATCATCTTGCTTTATGTCTAACAACTGGGTCAGAAGCAAGGAACACATCAACATCTCGCTTTACGT
>ML808351.1:22958-64920 GCA_009831015.1 Picea engelmannii | reverse complement strand
ATTAATTATAGCAGTACCCATATATTTTACTCTGAGTTGTTAAGTGTGTTTAATTTTGTTAAATGCATTTGTTCCTTTTACATTCATGTAATGAATGATGATTGAGAGGTTGGGTGAACCTGGGTAGTGAAGGGTACACTACACCCAACACTCCATATATGCAACCTGAGGGCCTCGAGACATCATCTCCTTAGTTATCCTCAAAATGGGGATAACATATGGCTCCTACTTGGGGACATGTGCTCGTCGTAGAGTGCATGAGAATCACAACATCTCGTGGTAGACTTGTGCCTGGAAGGAAACAACAAACTGTCAAGTGCAATATTGCCTACTCATCCTTGTTCTCATATTATTATAATCAAAACCAACTAAGCTAAAAACAAAAGAATATTTTGATATTTTTTCGAAAAATTCTAAACTAAGCATGAAATCAATATGCAAGTAGAGCAAAATGAAAATGAAATGCATATAAACTAATCTAAGCAATCAAGATGCAAATGCAGGGGGAAATGACTTACCTACTTACCTGGGGCCTTGGGGCCCTAAAGATAATGTGTTGGATGATGTCAAGTGAATTCATACAACCAGTGCAACCATTTGACCATCTCATCAAATTATCTCCCCCTATGCTTAATCATATAATACAACAAAGATAATTCAAGCACATAATAATCATGAGTAAAAACACATATATGATCGATCATGAAATAAAACTCATCAAGATGGGTGGGAGGGAGGAAATCCTGCTGGAAATAGAAACCACCAGCTCGATCATTCTACCTGAAATTGTAGCCACAAGACTGATCAATCCATCTTTGAAGGGGGATACTATATGTAGATGAAGGCTCATCTTCATCGACGCATAAAGACTCACTACTTGTCGAGGGCTGAGAGGAGATGAGATATTAAAAGAATACTACATGATCTCTTGGAGAGGAGGGTAAGAGGTAAGGAACAGTCTCATGTGTAGAAAAACACCACCTCTTCCCCTGTGAATCTCCATAGAGATCTCCAAGATGAAAATACTTCTGCTTTGAATAATGAACCTCTGATTGATCTGATTTGGCCATGTCCTGGTATTCCTCGAAACTTGAGTACAATGGTTGGAATTCCTCATAAAACAAATATGCATCCTCAAAAGGGTATGTACCAAAAGATTAATGAAGCACATGTTGCGACAAGTCATCCTCGAAAGGGAAGAACAAATCTGTAACCATGCCATCACTAGGCTTCCAAACATCTGAATCATACATGCATGGAGGTCGATCCTCTGAAAATGACATTTCAACCCCTTCTGCTTGAGAGCTACCCTCAATGTCATAAATAGGATCTCTATCAATAATGAAGCAACCCACATACCATCTACATCTCCCAACCTGTATGAAATCATCAATGTGTTCGTCAACTATATTTGAGGGTTGTTTCATGAATTCATCTGCATCATTGATCACTTCCTCACAAGACTGGATAAATTCATTTTCTTCAAAAGGGAAAGCAAATAATGTTGTTGATTGTATCTATGTGAGACATTCTCCAGCTTACAAACCTGTGAGATGTGGACCATTGCAGCTATGGAAGTCTTTCTCTCAGCTTACAAACCTGAGAGAAATCCCCTAAGAAGGGTATGTGGTTCCTGCCTGAGACAGAGCTAGGAACGTAGAGATGACCTCCTCCATTCAAAGAGTTGAGAAGAACTACATATGATTATCCAATGGAAAAGGCGATCTATTGAGTTAGACGTGCATGTGGTTGAGCACAAGGTGAATGTGTGAAATCCCAAAGTGTTGGGTGCATCGTATGCGAACAGAAATGAAGATGATGTATTAGCCTCCTCTGAGTAGCAGAGTTGATGAGAAGACTCCAGATGATTCTTCTGTGTGAGGCGGTAGGAAAGAAGATCTGTAGAGTGGATGTGCATGTGGATGAGCATAGGTGAACATGTGAAGATCTGGTTCTTCTATGTAATGCAGTGAACCAAACGTGCCCCTAGTGGATGAGCACTAGTGGGTGTATCAGATCCTTTGCTATATATATTTTTCAAGAGTTAGACATGCCTGTAACCCTATTTGTTATGTAAAGGGTACAGGTAAACCCCACCTTAATGTGATTAATAAATGTAAAAGATAATTAATCTGGTCAATAATAATTATAATTATAATGTGACTTAGAGAGGTCGGCCATGTTGAGCCAATAGACACTTTTGTTGATAGGACAAGTCTAATATAAGTAAGGGAAGATTCCCCATTGTGGAATCATATCTTTCATGTGATTTTGGAAATTTCAACAAGTCTATTTACTTGGGATAAGTGCGCACCTCTCTTGGGCACTAGTCCTCTACGGTTTGATCACCCTCTTGTGTGCTAGGTCTTTCTTGGTGGTGAAGGTATTTCTCTTGAAGAATATAGCAAAGGATTTGGCTGGGTTTTGTTCCCTTGTTAAGAAGGGTTTCCCAAGATACTTTTTGTGTTCTTGTGCATGGTGTTTCTTCTTGTGATCTTGGTTGCTGCAACATTCTTGTTTATGGTTAAGACAAATGCAAATTGAAATGAACTACATGCTTAACCTATCTGATTGAAAAATCAACATGGTATCAGAGCATAGGTCTTGAAGATCCCATTGCACAAGCATTTTCCAGCCTTTCTCTCACGCATCTGCAGAAACCGTACGACCCTCCTAGGGTTTCCATAAATTACGTACAGCTTCCTCTTCTGAGATTTTTCACCACTCAAAACTTGGACATTGGGGCTAAAAAGGACATAGAAGGATGCAGCCTCCTTCAACGCACCTCCAGCAAGTCTCATATTTCATTTTCGGGCATTTCGAATTTTTGGCTCTAAGGGTTTCTAGGGTTTCGCTAAAATTCTGCAGAAAAATCTGAATTGTATTTCTACAAACTTCTTGAAGAAACTCCTCAGCTTACCATGGCTATTATATTTATCAAGGATTATTGTTGGCATTCATAATCCCAACAAAACCTAAAAGTGCTAGCCTAGCCTAGTCGTTAGGTTTTCTAGCCTAGTTGACAAGGGTTTGTGAAGATGAGCAAAATCATGATGGGAAGCAAGCTCAGTTCCAGGAAGACAAGACTCCAAAGAAATGAGGACATCAACATCTCAACACTCTCAGGTATGGTTTCTATCAATGACAAAACTTGGCTAATTGACAGTGGTGCCTCCAGGCACATGACCAGTCTTAGAAATCATCTAACACATTTCGTTGAGAAAGAGACACATCTACATGTCATTCTTGGAGATGATTCTAGATATAATGTGATAGGAGTTGAAACTTCTACTTTCCAACTAGATTCAAATATGCAGCTCAAACTAGAATAAGTACTATATGTACCCGAAATGAAGAGAAACCTTGTCTCTATTTCAGCCTTGGAAGACAAAGGTTACAAAATCACTTTCTCAAAAGAAAGAGTTATTGCATGGCACAAAGACTCTCATATAAGTTCTTCCAAAGTAATTGGTATCCTCGAAAATAGCTTGTACAAGTTGACCATCAAACCTGTTCAAGCCCTATTGCATGACACTATCAGCTTAAGTGAGTTATGGCATAGAATACTTGCTCACATTCATTATAGAGCTCTTCCATCTCTAGGGAAAATGGTAACAGGTCTACCAGAGATACAGATTCATCATAAACGTGTTTGCAAAGGTTGTGCCCTTGGAAAAAATGTTAAAGGATCCTTTCCTAGCAGTGACAACAGATCCAAGGAAATCTTGGACTTAATACATTCAAATGTATGTGGGTCGATGATTGTTGCATCCTTAAATGGGTACTTATACTATGTACTCTTCATAGATGATCACTCCAGGAAAACTTGGATTTACTTTCTAAAAAACAAGGATGGAGTCCTTACCAAGTTTCAAAAATTCAAAGATCAGGTTGAAAACCTGACCGGAAGGAAAATCAAAATATTGAGATCAGACAATGGAGGAGAATACACCTCAAAATAATTTAACAGTTTTTGTATTGAAACAAGAATTAAGAGGGAGTTCACAGTTTCTTACAACCCTCAACAAAATGGGGTTGTTGAAAGGAAAAACAGAACTATCATTGAGGCAACTAAAGCAATGATACATGATCAGAGTCTACCTATGACTATATGGGAAGAAGATTGTATGATAGCAATATATGTTCAAAACCGTAGTCCTCATCAGATATTGAAGAACGTTACTCCAGAAAAAGCATTCACCAAAGTGAAGCTTGAGATCAGACACTTCAGAATATTTGGATGCCCAGTGTACCTTCATGTACCCAAAGAGAAGAGATCCAAACTAGATCCTTCAGGAAGAAAGGGTACATTTGTAGGATACAGTGAATCCTCAAAGCCATATCAAATCCACATCCCAAGTCAGAGACAAATTGAAGTAAGAAGAGATGTTACTTTTGAAGAAGAAGTAGCCTTCCATAAATCCAGAGAAGCTCGGATGGAAATTGATAGTCAAACAATACCTCCTCCTCCTTCAGCAGTTCAGAGGGAGACAGGTATTATTCCAGATGAGCCAATAGATCCAGTTGATCCAATTGCTTCAGAATATTTAGTTTCCCCAAGCAACATACCCAGAGACATCACAGTTGGACATAAAAGACCTACTTGGGCTCGATAAACTTTAGAAGAAGCAGAAGGGCATAAAGCTCCATAAGGAGCAACTAAAGAAAGCAAGAGAACAAAGAGATTCTCAAGCTACCTTTCAGCCATGACCCACATTATTGACTCAAAGCCTACTTTTCATGGAGAAGATTCAGATGAACAAATATGGCAAGATGCAATTACTGAAGAATACCAATCTATATTAAAAAATGATGTATGGGATGTTGTTCCAAGACCAGAGGGAAAGTCCGTAGTGACCTCCAAATGGATTTACAAAATCAAACATGTTGTTGATGGAAGCATTGAAAAATACAAAGCAAGATGTGTGGCCAAAGAGTTCTCACAAATAGAGGGAGTCGACTATGACAAGACTTTTTCACATGTATCCAGATATACCTCCATCTGATCTATCATTGCACTAGTTGCTTCCATGGGTTGGAAGCTACATCAGATGGATGTAAAAACAACTTTTATCAATGGTCAAATTGAGGAAGAAGTTTATATTGAGCATGCAGAAGGTTTCGTTATACACAAAGAAAAATCTCATGTATGCAGGTTGAAGAAAACCCTATTTGTACTAAAACAAGCACCACGTGCTTGGTATGAGAAAATGGATGGATTTCCAATGAGTTTGGGATTCACAAAAGTGCAATTGATCCAAACTTGTATTATCACATTGATGGCAATGAGTATCTGATTTTGGTCTTATATGTGGATAATCTTTTCCTCACTGGTTCAGAGAGACTCATTGTTGAATGCATGCAAGCATTAACTGCCAAATTTGAAATGAAGGATTTAGGCCTAATGCACTATTTCTTGGGACCAGAAGTATGGTAGAGAACAAATGAGATTTTCCTAAGTCAAGGAAAATATACTATGGAGATACTGAAAAAGTTCAAAATGACAAACTGCAAATCCATGCCTACTCCAATGGTAATGGATTTAAAGAAAATGAGTGACACTAATTCAGGAGACGTAGATCCACATTTATATTGACATCTTATTGGATCTTTGATGTACCTGGTTAAAACTAGACCATACATTTTCTATGCAGTGAATGTGCTTAGGCAGTTTATGAGCCAAGCAAAACATACACACTAGATAGTTGCAAAACACGTATTGAGATACTTACAAGGTAAAATTGGTTATGGTCTGAGATATGCAGCCAATGTGGACTTAAGCTTGGAAGGATATGCTGATGCAGATTGGGCAGAAAGTGCAGTAGACAGAAAGAGCACCTCAGGTTTTTGCTTCATCTTAGGATCACCCATGGTTTCCTGGTGTAGTAGAAAAAAAATCTTTATGGCTTTAAGTGCAGCAGAGGCAGAGTACATTGCACTAAGTGTGGCAGTTCGTGAAGTAGTATGGCTTCGCAAACTTTTGACTGACTTTTTCGATCATGAGATGCATCTCACTACTATTCATTGTGACAACCAGAGCTGTGTAAAGCTCTCGGAGAACCCAGTGTTTCATGACAAATCGAAACACATTGAAATCAAGTATCACTGTATCAGAGACATGGTGCAGAGAAGGACAATACACGTGCAGTTTTTTTCTACTCATGAACAAATTGCAGATATCTTCACTAAACCACTTGCCAAGAGAAAGTTCGAGTATTTCCGTGAGAGACTTGGCCTGGTGGAAAATTCTACCCTCGATGAGAGGGTGTTTTGATTATTGCAACTATGTGAGACAATCTCCAGCTTACAAACCTATGAGATGTGGAACATTGCAGCTATGTAAGTTATTCTCTCATCTTACAAACCTGAGAGAAAGCCCCTAAGAAGGGTATGTGGTTCCTACCTGACACAGAGCTAGGAATGTAGAGATGACCTCCTCCATTCAGAGAGTTGAGAAGAAATCCAAATGATTATCCAATGGGAAAGGAGATCTGTTGAGTTAGGCGTTCATGTGGTTGAGCACAAGGTGAACGTGTGAAATCCCATAGTGTTGGGTACACCATCATGCGAACATAAATGAAGATGATGTATTAGCCTCCTCTGAGTAGCAGAGTTGATGAGAAGACTTCAGATGATTCTCATGTGTGAGGCAATGTGAAAGAAGATCTGTAAAGTGGACGTGCCTGTGGACGAGCATAGGTGAATGTGTGAATATTTGGTTCTTTTGTGTAATGCAGTGAACCAGATGTGCCCCTGGTGGATGAGCACTAATGAGTGTATCAGATCCTTTGTTGTATATATTATTCAAGTGTCAGACCTTCCTGTAACCCTAATTGTTATGTAAAGGGTACAAGTTGGCCCCACCTTAATGTGATTAAAAATAAATGTAAAATATAATTAATCTGGTCAATATTAATTATAATAATAATTATTATTATTATTATGTGACTTAGAGAGGTCAGCCATGTTGAGCCAATAATTATAATTATAATAATTATTATTATAATGTGACTTAGAGAGCATCTTTCAAATCTTGAGTAGCTCGACGATATTGCCTGAGAAATTCTTCAACGAGATTTGTAGAAGAAGGGATACTTTGTGGATACACATGAGTGTGCGAGCCAATCCTTTTGACTTCATTCTAGTGAAGACACAAAAAAATTCATCAGCACATCTTCATGTAGCACATTTAAGATCGATGCATAATTCATATAATTCACAACATGGGTGACTGTTAGAGATAGATCTCTAATAAATTTGGGGAAACTTGTTCTCCATTCTATTGGACAATGATTTGGATAGCCAAGAACATTTTGAACATCAATAAAAGAGTACACATTATGTAATTTCGATGGTAAGTCTTGTGAGGCCATGGTTCCATCACTTAGGGTAATACCTCAACGGAGTCTCCAGATGAGCTCAAGGATCATCAAGGAATGAAAGGGGGAAAAGGGAAAAGTGAGTTCTAGGAAGGTGGAGTCGCCAAATGAGATTCAAAATGAGCTCATAAAGAAGGGTGGAAAGGGAACCTCCCTTGGGTGGAGTCGCCAGGAAAGCTAAGGGAAAGGATTTGGGATATCTTACCAAAGTGTCATTAGGGCACGAAGAAGATTCAAAATCTTCCCTGGAAATGGTGCCAAAATGTTATAGTTTAAGTTGTAGGTTGGGAAAATCCCAACCCAACCACAACAAAAGTGCTACAACTTGGGAATCCTACACCCATTGTCACCTCAATGTATGTCTCGTACTTCAAGGGTGACTAGGTCACTCTAGGGGGGCAATCTTGGTGACCCTAGCAGGATTGAGATGAAGATGAATATGGATGGAATTGAAGACCCTATAGGTCAAGTCTAAGTGGAATAAAAGGTAGGGAGATATTCCTTGCAAGTCAAGTAAGTGTTTGCCCACATGTATATTACTTCTCCAGATGATTGTACCTGTCCGAGACATAAGAAAAGACACTTTGCAATAGTATATGTTAGTTGTATCATAAAGTTAACCTTGTTATCCCTAATTTGCATTTGTAGATAACAGTATATATCAACAAGTAAATTTTACTATAAGTTGTTCAATAAGTGCTAGAGATAAAGTAGAAAATGCAAGAGAAAAACTAGTAATTGACTAGCTAAACTCAAGATGAAAAACCAATACTCTTAGCTTAAAAGATAACGTTGTTGTAAAAACTTGTATATAGAAAATTATATTAGCCTTATGGTTGTAACATTTAATGTATTGCAGAAAGAAAATCACCCATTGAAATCCCCTCAAACTTTTCCAAAAAGTGCGTTGGACCAAGAAGAACATGTGTGCAAACTTTGAGCAAAATCCAATGGTTGGTATGAGAGTTATCCAAGCAAGTAAGTTAGGGTTTCTACAGCCCTAATGGATGAATATGAAATTTTGTAACAGCATCAATAATTACCCCCTATATGGAGATGCCCTAGTGGTTGTGAGGTGCCTAAGGAACAAGGAAAACAATCCACTTTTCAAGAAGTAAAAATGACTGAAAATCATGTTTCCCAATGCAATATTTTATTTCTCTAATGCAACAAATCAATGACTAGTGACTTCACTATTGGGTTAATGGATTCACAAGGATCTTAGAGAAGCTACCTCCTTGGGGTTGTAATCCCTTTTACTTCCCAAGGCAAGTTTCTCTAAGCTAGGGTTTAAGCTAAGAGGGTGTATGCCTTTATACTTCTCTTATAAAACCCTTAATCAATGAGATGAAGCAACTAAAATGATGAAGGTTATGTTGGGGGTGTATTCCCTTAAACTTCCCACCTAGCTCCTAGCATAACAATACTTGACTTGAATAAAATGATAGCAAGAGAGTAAAAACCATACCAAGATCAAGAGAAATGCTAAGACAATTCACCATAGGAGATAGAAAGCATCATCCAAAGCTAGCACTAGGCCTTCTTCCATCAACCATTCATAACATAGCCATAAACAAGTGCACAAGAGCTAAAAGAGCCAAGAGGGCTAAAAATTTCAGACCAAAACCTCTCACAAGAGGGAGAGTTATGATTAAAATGAGATCTTATGATCTCTATTTATACAAAATGTAGCTAACTTAGCTTGTCCACAAACTAAGGAGTAAAACACAAGATTAGGGGTCAACAACCCTAATCTTTCCCCCTTAACAAAGTAATATTAAACAATTCTCTTAAAAATTCACTTTTTGCACAAATTAAACCCTAATTTAGGAGGATTTCACCCCTTTAGGAGGATTTCACCCCTTTAGGGGACGTTTTAATACTTTGAGGAAATCGTTGGTGTTGGAGAAGCATGGATGGACCTCCAAAGGCCATGTTTCAAGCATCTAGGAACTCATATCATGGTGAAGACATTATTCTCATCAAAACGTCCATGTGTCAAAGAGTGGCACCTCACCACCATGCCATATCCCCCAATATCATGATGTCAAGCTCAAAAGTGGAACGTTTTTCCCCTCCTGGGAAAATCGTTTGGCAAGTAAGGGGTGGGCTAGGTCATCCAAGTCATCATCAAGGCCATCCAACTTCCAAGTATGATCTCTCTCATCTGAGATGAGAGCCCTTATTAGAATATAAAGGATTGTGCTCGTTTTACCATTGACAATACCCTTGTCACCCAAACATAGGCCGAAGCCACCCTTCGAGAACCTTGACCTTGACAAAGAAGAATATTGGTAGAAATCAATAGCCAAGCAAGTCTAATGCACCAAGCAAGAATAGAAACTAAAGCTGATCAGATAGTCCCACCCAAAAACTGGTGCAACACCTTCCCCAGAAACTTGCGCACAAAACTGCCAACTGCAGCGCACACAACTGGCTCACTGCAATTCTGAGAATGTGTCAAATGAGAGACTGGGGCCCTGTATTTATAGTGGTTCTGGAAGATTTATTGGGGCCGGTTGCTCCTTCTGGGTACTAATTAGATATTAATTATGTTTCTGCAACCGACATCTCGTCTAGGGTTTCCTTTACTTCTTTGCTTCCTTCTGGAATATTCTAATCTCGTCATAGGTCACAATAGAGGTTCATACCTCCTGAAGCTACCATAATATTAACACTCCCTCCTAGCTAGGGAGGTATGTCTTGAGCACAAACAGACCATTCAACTAGTAGTATCACAAGCACTGTCATTATTAACCAGCTGGATAATCTCCTATGACAACTGGTACAATATCAATTGATAGAACACACCTGTGTTTATCCATGGTAGTACGCAACTACTCAAACCGTGACACATAGTCACGAACAGTGGAACAAATCGACCACAGTAGTATATCTCTATTGTCTGGAGACAACCAGTCTCCATAACAATCATCTGATGACAACTAGTCTCCATAACAATCATCTGATGACAACTTGCACAGTAAATATTGTTAAAAATAAACTGAACCATCTGGGCCAATCTTTCACTCACATCTGTGAGATCTAAAAGAATATATGCCCTCAGTATAGAACATCAATAATGGGTTATCTACCCTATTCTTCTCAAACAATGAAGAATGATTGTTTCTAATTTATGAGCCATGGACCATTCCTCACCCTGGGTCATTCTTCCTACACTAATCAAAGTGCACCCTAGAGAGAATGTATAAACCCTAAGGAATGTCTGTCCCTAATTGTCGAGCCAAGACCATTCCCCACCCTGGGCCATTCTTCCTACACTAATCAAAGTGCACCCTGGAGAGAATGTATAAACCCTAAGGAATGATTGTTTGGAGCATTTCCTCTGTTAACCACAAGAGGAAAAGATTGTCTTGTATCAAACACCAAAATAGACCATTCCTCATGTTAACCACAATGAGAAATAGTTGTCCGGCAAGGCGGGCCAGTCTTCTTGAGTAACCCTTAAGAAGAGAGACTGCCCTAGACCACTCCCCAAGTTAACCACAATGGGAAGTCAATTTCTATGATACATCAGAAATCTAGACCATTTTCCATGTTAACCACAATGGGAAATCGTTGTCCATCAGAAATCTCAATCCACTTTCCAAACAGGAAAGAATTTGTCCAATCTAGACTATTTTTCAATCACAAAGATAAATGTTTCAATAATATTTTTCAGCAATATTTTTCAATAATATTTTTTTTATCCCTCCTAACCTAAAGAGTCTTCCCTTTCAGCTAAGGGAGTTATTTCCACGATCCCCATCTTCTCTCAGAAATATGCAAACTTTATTCTTGATAGAGGTTTTGTTAGAATGTATGTTGTATGCTCGTCAGTGGGGATATACTCGAGCTTTACCTCTCCTTCTTGGACTTTATCTGGAATAAAGTAGTATTTGATTTCAATGTGTTTTGACCTTTCATGAAATACGGGATGTTCTGATAATCTTATACAACTCTGATTATCACAATGTATTATGGTTGATTCTGGAATCTGATCAAATAAATCAGAGATTAACTTCCTTAACCATATTGCTTCAGTGCATGCTTCACATGGTGTGATATACTCTGCTTCTGTTGTACTGAGTGTGATAGACTTTTGTTTCCTGCTACCCCAATATATCATAGCGGAGCCCAAGCTGAAACACATACCTGAAGTGCTCTTTCTGTCTTATGCACTTCCTGCCCAATCTGAGTCTGTGAATCCATGAAGTTGTACATCACTGGATGCGGTATATTTCAAAACATATTTTATTGTTCCATGAATATATCTTAATACATGATTTTCATCTATCCAATGCTCATGTCTTGGTTCCACCTGGAACTGGCTTAGTGTACTCACGGCAAAGCAGATGTCTGGTCGAGTATTTACCAAATACATCAATGACCCAATTAGTTGTCGATATAGAGATGGATCTACTGGATCAGAATCTGGAACTTTCACTTTTCTTATATATGAATTCATAGGAGTGTCCATGGACTTACAATCCATCATTCCAAATTTCTGAAGGATCTTTATTGCGTACTTTCCTTGCCCAAGGAATACTTCACCACACTTCTGCCATACTTCTAGTCCCAAGTAATAATGCATGAGACCTAGATATTTCATATCAAATTCAGAAGCTAATTCCTTCTTGCACTACATAATAAGAGACTCTTCACCTATTATGAATAGATCGTCAACATATAGTAGTAGGATTACAGGCGCATTGTCCAAGACTTTATAGTAAAGGTTTGGATCTGCATGACTCTTGGAGAAACCAAGTCTCGTTAGATAGATGTACATTCTGGCATACCAAGCCCTTGGAGCTTACTTGAGTCCATATAGAGATTTCTTCAATCTGAAAATGTGAGTGTCTCTGGAATGTACCTCAAACCCTTGAGGTTGTTCAATATATACTTCTTCTTCAATTGCTCCATTCAGGAAGGTTGCCTTTACATCCATCTGATGTAAGTTCCATCCTGTGGAAGTGACAAGAGATATGATAGCTCCGATGGAAGTATATCTAGCCATCGGAACAAAGGTTTCGTCATAATCTTCTCCCTCCTTATGGGAGAACCCTCTAACTACGAATCTTGCCTTGTATTTATCCACGCTTCCGTCTGCTGCATGTTTGATCTTGTACACCCATTTTTAGGTTACCACCAATTTTTATTTAGGTCTTGGTACAATTTCCCATACCTCATTTTCATAATGGATTGATGCTCTTCTGTCATATCTTCTTTCCATTGTCCTTTTTGAATTGCTTCTTCAAATGTGGTAGGTTCTTCATCTAGAAGCTTCGTCATGTATATTGCATAACTTGGAAATATTTTAGGGCTTTTACTCTTTCTGAATGTTCCTTCTGGAATCTTGAGTCTTTCTGCATCTTGTAAGGTAGCTTCAAGCAAAGATGGTATTTTCTTGGTCTTAAGTACGATATATGAATCAATGTTTTCATGTGGCTCCATAGGATGATCAGGTAGTTCCTTTTCGTCATTTACATTTTCTGTGCTTTCTTCGTTAAGTTCTTCAATCTCTTCTTCTTCTATATTTTCTTCTATGGATTTCTTGAAGGCCATCTTCTCATTGAATGTTACGTCTCTACTGACTTCGATCTTGTGTTGTTCTTGAATATATATTCTATAAGCTTTGGATGAATCATTGTATCCCACGAATATCCCTTTCTTTCCTGAAGGTTCTAGTTTATTCCTCTTCATGTCCTTGGGAATGTGAGAGTAAACAAGACATCCAAATATTCTTAGATTTTCCACATTAGGTTTCTTACCTGAGAAAGCTTCTTCTGGTGTCATGTCTTTCAATATACGATGAGGACTTCTGTTCTGCATATATATTGTTGTCATTGTTGCTTCTCCCCATAAGAACATGGATAGACCTTGATCATTTAGTAAGGATTTTACGGTTTCTTCAATGGATCTGTTCTTTCTTTCTGCTACACCATTTTGTTGAGGATTATGAGGAACAATCAGCTNNNTTTACGGTTTCTTCAATGGATCTGTTCTTTCTTTCTGCTACACCATTTTGTTGAGGATTATGAGGAACAATCAGCTCCCTCCTAATCCCTGTCGATTTGCAGAATGCAACGAATTCCTTTGATGTGTATTCTCCACCATTATCGGTTCTTAGCGTCTTGATCTTCTTATTTGTGACATTTTCTATTTCTGCTTTGAACTCTTGAAACTTGTTGAATACTTCGTCTTTTGTCCTGTGTAGATATAACCAAGTTTTTCTTGAATAGTCATCTATGAAGATTACATAGTAAGAAGATCCTCCTAGATATTTTACTGGCATCGAACAACAAACATTTGAGTGTATCAGATCTAGAATCTCCTTAGATCTGTTGTTGCTGCTTGGGAATGGTTTCTTGATATTCTTAGTTTCTTGATATTCTTCCCAAGAGCACATCCTTTGTAGATTCCTTCATGTGTAGACTACAACTCTGGTATTCCTTCAACCAACCTTTTGAGAAAGGGTAATGCTTGATAGTTAATGTGAGCGTACCTTCTATGCCAAAGCTCATTGGGGTTGACTTCGTTGTGTACAACAGCTTCTTCATTTTGTTCTAGTAGTCTATACAGATTTCCTTCATGACTTCCAATAACCCTAGCATTCTCTATGTTGGAGTCTTTATGCCATGATAACACTTTTCCATCCACGAAAGCTATTATGTTTCCTTTGTCTTCTAGGCAAGATATCGATACAAGATTCTTTTCTAAACCAGGTACATATAAAACATTGCTTAAGTGAACATAGTTACATGTTTTCATTTTGATGGAAGCTTGTCCCAATCCTTCCATGGGGTGAGTGGTTTTGTCTCCAAGCTCTACCTTGTACGAGGTCTTCTTCTCATTTAGATTTGAGAGTCTGGATTGATCTCCCATCATGTTCCTAGAATCTCCACTATCGATTATCCACATGTCATCTTCAATCATTCCAGTAAGTGCTGAGTAGTGTAAAAGACTGATCGTTTCACTCATGTCTTCGGTTGACTGGTAACTAGTCATGCCTTGATCCAAAACTTCAAATTTGTTGTTTTTGTCTTCTGAGAGAGCCAAAAGGTGCGTTGGTTGGGGAGCATCTGAATATCTTATTTTTGAGTGAGATGATCCATCACAAGGTGTCGGATTTGAGATTAGGGTTTCTACAACTGCTTATGCTAGTAACCCTAGCGGCAGTGTCTTTGGAAGCTACTCCTGCTAGTAACCCTAGCGGAAGTTCCTCAGTGAGCTCAATATCCTAGCGGCTATGCTTACTTCCAGCGTTTATACTAAATGAAAGAGGTGTGGGCCCATAACCTACTAGAATATGAAGGATTGTGCTCGTTTTACCATTGACAATAGCCTTGTCACCCAACCATAGGTTGAAGCCACCCTCCGAGCACCTTGACCTTGATAGAGAAGAATATTGGTAGCAATCAATAGCCAAGAAAGGTTAATGCACCAAGCAAGAATAGAAACCAAAGCTGATCAAATAGTCCCACCCAGAAACTGGCGCAACACCTTCCCCAGAAACTTGCGCACAAAACTGCCAACTGCAGTGTGCACAACTGGCTCTCTGGAATTCTGAGAATGTGTCAAATGAGAGACTAGCACCATGTATTTATAGTGGCTCTGGCAGACTTACTAGGGCCAACTTCTCCTTCTAGGTACTAATTAATTCATATTAATTATATTTCTGCAACCGACATCTCGTCTAGGGTTTCCTTTACTTCTTTGCTTCCTTCTGGAATATTCTAATCTCGTCATAGGTCACAATAGAGGTTCATACCTCTCGAAGCTACCATAATATTAACAATCCCTAGCATCCAACCTGTGGTCTTGTAGCCCTTGGAAGCCCAAGCTAGGCTTGTTCTCCCAAGACTGTCCACCAACTAGGTCTTGCAAAGACAAATGATCATGCCCTCCAAGGATCTCAAGTCAGAACATCATGATAAGTCAACCAATCAATAAATAATCCATCTAAGCATGTGCATCAAATAGCACTATATCAAACAAATAACAGCTCAAAGACACTATGCAACTTGTCAAGCTTAAATATGGGAGGGTTGACGAGGTGTCATATTGGGTAGGTCTTGCCCTAGGTCAAGGAAATCTTCCAAGAGGTCCCTCTCTAATCCATGTAAATTCTATGAGGTGGATGGACTCAAGACTCAATGGGCATAGGGATCATGACATACAAGGGGTCGTAGTGTCTCACTCATGGGTGCCTTTGTAGAGGGTGTGTGGTACCTTCATCCGCAATGATATTTTTCCAACCCCATCAATTTCCTTTTATCTTTATTTCTTTATATTTCCTTTCATAATAGCATAAGGAGAGAATGAAGGTAACTTACCTGGTGTGGTGACCAAGTGATGGAAATGTCATCCACAAACACCTAATGGAAATTAGAATGTTTGCTTGTGATGAGACCCCCTTTCTCTCAGCCATGCAACTGAGAGTCATTGCCCTGGTTTGGTGACCAAATGATTAAAATGTCATACCACTAGATATCCATGGACATGATAGGTCAGCTCGCAATGAGACCTCCTATCCTTCAACTAACCTTTCAAGCATTTCTTTATTATATAGAGGGTCCCCTTTATTTAAAGATAATAATTTCATTTCTTTCTTGGGTGATCCATCGGCGAAGCATCTCGAAGGTTTATATAAGGATTTTATCTTTTACCCAACACCAACCCCTTTGAGCCTTTATCCCCTTCTAAGAATGAGGGGAAACCCCTTCTTGGGTCAATATATCCTAAAATCCCAAGAGATAAGTAAATGGAGGGGAATAATTAAGGAAATTCCTAAGTATGGATGAGAAAGGTACAATGGCTCATTAAGGGAGTTCCCAGTAGCAAACCCATCCCCAAGGAAAACCACTTACTAGGGAACAATGTTAACCACCAAAGCGAAGCAGGGAAAAAGGCATAATGTTGAAGCACATATCATGAAATATAGAGAAATCTAAGATACAACATGATCAAATGGCTTAAATATTGAAATGATGCTCACCATAATATTGACTTGTACCTCATGGAGTAAGGCCCACTGCCTTCTGGAAGCTAGTTGGTGTGGTGGATGCCATCTGCAAACCTGTGACCATCTGTGGTGGTGAGTGAGTTTTCCATCTGTGCAAAGGGTATTGTTGGTCATGTAGTCTCTTGGAAATCCATATCTACAACCTGACGGCCTCGAGACATCATCTCCTTATTTATCCACAAAATTGGGATAGCAAGCCCGAAGTACGACAGAACGCGGTTTCATGCAAGCCCAGATTGACCCAATTTCCTTCTGACAAAAGGAATAGAACAGGTCCAAAACCCCCCTGGGAAAAAGGAGAGGGCGTGCAAGAGAAGAAACCATGCCGTTCAGAAATAGGAAGAGTATGTGAGGCTCTCCAACTCAAAGAAGAACTAAAGGATTAAGTTGTACTGGTTACTGGAGAGAACTAGAGGAGGAATTTGGTCTCTGAGGAAGAGAATCATTGAAAGGAATGCACTAGTGTGTGCAATAGAAAGATCAGAGAACCCATGGAAGAGTTATGAATTGGATCATAGAAGACCCGAAACCTAGACTGGAGCAAAAGAGGGTCGCAAACTTGGTGTTGGTTGGAAAGAAACTAGTGCTCGAAGGAGAGGGTGTGGAGGGATAGTGTAGCTGTGAAGGGAATATCTTTCACAGAGGAAATCTAGTTGGGAAGGCATATGATAAACCTCATGGAGGCCCTGAGCTCAGTAGGGAAGAAGGGATACTTCTATTGTTTCTAGAGAGGTGGAGGAGAGTAACCTCCCTGATAGCGTTCTCTAGTTTGGAAAGAGAACCCCCAGAAAACCTGACCTGAGAAGAAGGTCACGTGCTTGATGTTGAGAGAGCACCTGATAAACCTCATAGAGGTTGTGACAGAGAGAGGATCTCTGAGAAATTTGCATAAGTTTCCCTAGTGATATCATGGCTTGGCACAGGGGTGGCCAGAGTGCTAAGAGTGAATGCCTTTGAGCCTATGGTTGGGTGGAGAGGCAAACACCCATAGTTAGTTGGTTGGGTGGAGAGGCAAACACCCATAGTTAGTTGGTTGGTTGCAACTTGTAATAGATAAGTATTTCATATACCATGTGCACTTGAATTGAAATGCATGATTTAAATTATTGTATTTGTGATATACATGTACCTCCTAGATATATGAGGGTGATGGTATGATATTATGTCAAAATGTGCCTTGCGTGAAATTGATGGTAATAATTCTTATTGTTCTTCTATAAACTGTTGCATTTGTATGGTTGTAAGATGACAAGTTTTGGTCGCTGCACTGGTTGGAAAATCCTCAAGGTTTTTTCCCGAGGATCAAATTCACAGTTAAATATTCAGGTCAGACTCCATGGGACTACTACATTCCTATTTGTCCCTTGAAAATACATTTCCCAGTTATAGAACTTGAGTTCTGTGAATGGAAGGTGCTTCCTTCAAACAAGTTGTCCAAGAGCCCATGGCCTTAACCAAATCTTGGCTAAGAGTTATGAGTATATCCTTTGGAGCTTGACAAAGTTCCATAGGACCAAGACCATGGAACCCTTCACTACACTCAAAAAGGAGCTAGGTTGTTCGAGACTCTAGGACTCTGAAGCTCCGGGGTGAATGAAATTTGCAACATCCTAAATACGTTGAAGGTGACCTGTTGGACCGGTAACTTGACGGTTAACAAATAATTGGCGTTCATTTACTCATTATCATGGGATTCATCCCCTTGTTAAACCTTGATCCACTTCTCGGTCGTGAAGTAACGCGATTTGTAGATCTGAGGATATTCAGGATCTCCCCTGACCATTGGATCTACGTCATGGTCAATCCGACATTGACCACTCCGAGAGAAAAAGGGTGTTAAATGGTTGGAATCCCCAAATGTCGAACTCGCAAAGTAACATGAGTCATGGATCTAAGGATCCTTTGGGATCCTTCTTGACTGTTAGATCGAGTGTTAGTGGAAGGATAGAGTAAGGGAATGCATGCCTGACAACAAACAGTCATTCTGCCTTATGATCCTCCTAGCTGATTACCCCCAAGACTAAAGACTTAGGATTGTGTGGATCGTGAGAGCGCGGAGCCACGAATACCCATCATCCATTGGATAAAACCAGGGAATATTATGGGTTGTCTGATCATTATTCGGCTCTCCGACTAAACCCCACTTTGGGTGATTCAGAATGCAAGGTGTGTAGTTTCCCCAAAGGCCGAAGGGTAGAGTGACGTTAGAAGATAACATGGCCAAGTACATGGTGGAGTCTGATCGTATGAAAAATTCGATGCGTGTCATCTCATGGCTAAGCCACATGTCTTACTGACTCATCGTAAATGGTATAAGGTCAAAGAGATCAATGCCACATGTCAAGGTGTTGTCATAACCACATATCTTCTAGGTGGAATATAGGTAGGGACACTTGTACAGAATTCCCTATACGCAAGAGGGACCCACTCTCAGAGTTCAGGACTTCAGAACTCTGGGTGTTTGGAGTGCTAAGAAGAAAGCTCCAAAAGGACCAAAGGTCGGATTTGTTGATGATTGCAGCTACGTGAGACATTCTCCATCTTACAAACTTGTGAGATGTGGATCATTGCAGCTATGTGAGTCTTTCTCTCAGCTTACAAACCTGAGAGAAATCCCCTAAAAAGGGTATGTGGTTCCTGCCTGAGATAGAGCTAGGAACATAGAGATAACCTCCTCCATTCTGACAGTTGAGAAGAACTCCAGATGATTATCCAGTGGGAAAGACAATATGTTGAGTTACACATGCCTGTGGCTGAGCACAAGGTGAACGTGTGAAATCCCAAAGTGATGGGTGCATCGTCATGTGAACAGAAATGAATATGATGTATTAGCCTCCTCTGAGAAGCAGAGTTGATGAAAAGACTCCAGATGATTCTCCTATGTGAGGTAGTGGGAAAGAATATTTGTAGAGTGGGTGTGCCTTTGGACGAGCACAAGTGAACGTGTGAAGATTTGGTTCTTTTGTGTAATGTAATGAACCAGAGATATGGAATCCTTATGGATGTGCCCCTAGTGGGTGTATCAGATCCTTTGCTATATATTGTTCAAGAGTCAGACCTATCTGTAACCCTAATTTTTATGTAAAGGGTACAAGTCGGCCCCACCTTAATGTGATTAATAATAAATGTAACAAATAATTAATCTGGATAATATTAATTATAATTATTATAATTATTATTATTATATTATAAGCTAAGTGAGGTCGGCCCTGTTGTGCCAATAGACACTTTTGTTGATAGAATTAGGTTAGTATAAGTAAAGGTAAAATCCCCTTTGAGGAAACATATATTTCATGCATGTTTGGAAATTTCAGCAAGTACGTCTACTTGGGAAAAGGTGCACACCTCTCTTGGGCACTAGAGTTCTAGGGTTTGAGCACCCTCTTGTGTGCTAGGGTTTATCTTGGTGGTGAAGGTATTTCTCTTGAATAATATAGCAAATGATTTGGTTGGGTTTTCTTCCCTTGTTGAGAAGGGTTTCCCAGTATACTTTTTGTGTTCTTGTGCATGGTGCTTCTTCTTGTGATCTTGGTTGCTGCAAAATTTATGGTTATGGTTAAATTATAAAAATGGAATAAACTTCATGCTTAACCTAGCTTATTGAAAAATCAACAGGAGCCACATGGTAAGACTCCAGGGGTTTGGGACTTTGGAACTACGGGTGTTTGGACTGCTAAGATGCAAGCTCCAAAAGGGCTGAAGGCCAGAGCCATGTGGTAGGAATCTAGGGTTTGGGACTCTGGAGGATTTTCAAATCGAGAAAAGTGGTTGATGTGTCGAAGTGTCGAAGCACCAAATTTTCCACGGTTGTAGTGTCAAGCTCTGATAGGACGGGCCCGCATGTGTCATGGTGATGTGGTGTGTATGGATAGCTCCATGTGTTATCATGGGACTGGACATGAATTAGGTGTGGGACCCCACCTCTCTAGTCAAGTCCAAGCGATGTGTTAAGTGCATGTAAATATTAACCATTAGATTCAAAAGTGGACAGAACTCCACCATAGATTCTGGAGTAGAGAGAGAGGCTCTAGGACTTCAGGTGTCCGACAAGCTTTAGTGTTGTACAACAGAGTGTGGAAAGGCCGAAGTCCGAAGGACTGGGTTCCAACAATGGTCGCATGGTAAGGAAAA
The DNA here is from genome assembly GCA_009831015.1 of Picea engelmannii. Taxonomy (NCBI): domain Eukaryota; kingdom Viridiplantae; phylum Streptophyta; class Pinopsida; order Pinales; family Pinaceae; genus Picea; species Picea engelmannii. The sequence goes on along the minus strand of ML808351.1, from coordinate 44,385 downwards.
AGGGAAAAACAAGAAGCATCAAGGTTGGGGAAGTGAATAAGCCCGCGACAAATCGGCAGAGAATTTTCCCTATAAACCCTTCTTCCATGGCCACATCATTTCCAAAGGATGACGATCGGGGCCATGACAATGCCATGTTGGATGGTACAAGGAAAGTGAATCCATGTGGATTCCATGTGGCGAAGGCGGTGACCATTGGTCAATAACACCCTGAAAAATCCGGAAGGACGTAACTCTCAAACCAGAACTCAGTTTTGGAGGACTTTATAGTCATTGGAAAGATCTCATAGAACAGAAGGAAATGGTGCTCTTATCTAAGGGATTCAAGAAGTTGTGGAACCAAGGAAAATATTATACTGCATCCTTTAAAAAGGAACTTAGGGGTCGAGTGTGTTATAGAGTGGTATCATAGCGGGCAACAACACTTGGCCTGCTTGGGCTCACGAAAGACTCAAGTGATTTTTTTTTCTTAGAAAAAACTAAGGGAGAGGGCACCCTCCCCTACCCTATCTAGCAGAGAATGATTCAAACACAAGCCTGGATGGGCTAGAGAATAGTCATAAGACTAGTTTACCAATGCTAAGATGAGCTTGTTAAGAATATTATTATCATATGGAAATTATCTACATAAGTTCCTTGAGGAGAAGGATGCAGATTAAAATTCAGTTGGGATTTTACCCAATGAGATTGAATAATGCTATATTGTGGCAAAATAATCCTATCATTTATTTTGGGAAATGATATTCAGTCCTAGAAAAGTGGGATTATGCCGAGGGGCATTAATAATAAAACTTAGATGCAAATGGCATAAACCTGTTTTAAGGAATACTCAAGTCCAGAAGTAAAATGGACTGAATAGGCAGCAGGAATTGCCTAAAAGTGGGCTTAATGAAGCCTATGTTAATTAAAAGCATTGATTAAATGAAGGATTTGTCATTGGGAGTACAATCCTCCATGTCTAGAGGCCTTATGGAAGTAGGTGAGTTCATCCTACTTGACTTGCCATAACTGAAAAACTTCCTACTGGGGTAATCACTCTTTGTAAAATAAAAGAAGTCATGTGGACTGAAACTGAACCTCATGGAAGAAGTGAAATTACATGAGCAAGTTCAAAAGCTCATGGTTGTGCTAGGGGAATGTGAATCCCTATTAAATTAAGGGTGTTTCTATGCAAGAGGAATAGGTCTGTTGACCATTTTTGAAAAGGGAGAGAATGTGCGACTCTCTGGTTCCAAAGGGAACTGAGAAACGAATTTGTTTTCGAGTATAGGAATTGTTGGGCGGCATTTTTCTAATCAGGTTGATAAATGGAGTTGCATAAATATGGAGTGATTGAGTGAGAAATCAATGCAGCCTCCCTTTCTTGGTGGATAGAAAACTAATCTGCTAGAATTTATGTGGGAGGAGGAGAGTGACCTTCATCCATGGTTGTTGTTGAATAGAAAGATTAATGAAATGTTGATCCTAAATGTGGTAAAGGAAGTGTTAGGACACTTCTAGATGACCAATGGTTCAGGTTGACATCCAGAGGTGGATGGTATCCATATAAAGTATGGCTTGATATGATCAATTAGTAGTGAGAGGGAATCTTGAAAAGGATTCCCTCGATAAAAGGTTTGTTGACCAAAATTGGTTTGAGGCATAAAAAAAAAAAAAACTTGATAAGTTGTCTTGTTGCCTTGGGCATTGTTGAAATTGCCCAGATGATATTTTTGGATTGTTGAATAACTTTATAGTAGCTGAGGAAAAAAAATGCCTCCTTGCTGGTTGTTGTCGTATGGAAAGGGGGACATAGTTATGATTGTGTCTGTTAAACTTGCCATGTGAATATCATGTGAATGATTGCAAGATCTCAACAGAGAGGGAAGCTTAATGTTGAGTATCTCTATGAGACTTGTCATAAGAATGGCAGCAAGATCCTTGGGAGGAGGATCTGGAAGTCTGATATGTCCATGTGTATGAATGACATCGAAAAGGTGCAAGCAATGAGCTTGCATGATGAATGTTTGGCTATTTTTGTATATTCTTGAGTGCATGGATTTAATGCATTGTGAGGTTTCTTGATATGAAGATTGATATTAAGACCGAATAGATATGAATGATATTAAATGTGCAAGTGATGCACATGTATGATGTAAGAGTATATGTATACTAAAGGCACGATGTGACTGCCTGGATGAGTGAAATGTAAGGCAAGAATTGCACTTGCCAATATTAAATGAATACCATGGATGCATGGATGACTCCATTATGAAGAGTCATGAAAGTTCAGTTTTGAATGATAGCTTGAGGGGAATGTATTACATTCCCTCAAGAAAGGCTAGTATAAATATATGAAAGAGTTAATGAGCAAGGATGATTTGTTGTCATGATAAAAGGAAACATGATTATGCCTTTGAGGATCGCATGAGAACAATTATGAACAATTTTTTTGTTATTGGAGCATGTTGATATATCCAATAGGTTAGGGAGAGCCTAACCAAGGCTGCTCAAGGAAAAGATCAGGATGATCCCAACAGGGAGTAGATTGTATGAGCAAAGAAGGGAAAAGGGGGAATACCTTTCTTACCCTAGAAACTCTGAATTCTTTAACAGAGTTCTAAGCCTTAGAAGAGTAGTTGTGGAAACAGGTACAGTTATGTTGATGCTTAAAAACGCAACAATGAATACTATGCTCGCAAATGATTGCCAAGATCTATTAATTATTTATATTAATAATAAACTAGTAGGTGGGACCCCCTTGTAGACTTGTGGTGCTATGATAGACATGTTGCGCTTATATTTTATTTTCTATTGTGATGGTACCATCACAGTCTTCTACAGTTCGATGTTTCGAATCATGGTTTCAATGTTATGGTGACATAAGATGATTGGTTGATTGATGCATAGAACTGATAGTTTTGATAACCACTCGCAAATTATATTAAGGCTACCCTATGGATGAAAGGATCATTATCAGTTTTGTTTTGATATTGTGATTTAACATGGATTAATTGGTTTAAATATGATCTTGATAAAAGGGATAATATTGGGGCTCTTTTAAATAAAAGGATTGTACACAAGCTCTAATGTTATGTTTTATTGTGACAAAATAGGTGCAACAAACCCTTGTTGCTATAGTTAAGTGCCTTATTGAATTTTATATGTGGGTGCGCATGGGGTAATGTTATGGTACATTGTTATTTTCAAAAGGTTTGACATTACCAAAGGTGGTGCACTATGCAAATGGGATATGTAAATAGTTATGTGGTTGATTAAATGCTTAGTGCTATGGTGAATTGGTTGGCTCGTACGTTGAATTGAATGAGGTTGGAGGGAGACGTGACGTGCATTTACTGCATGTCACTCAAACAACCCTCGAGTCTCGTCATACTTGCATTTTGGTTTTTGGGTCTGGTGGTTGTTGATGCTCCGCATTGCTCGGTTTTGAAGGAGGCATGCAGTCTAGCTTCTTCCTCGCATAGGATTTTCCAGGTATGGTTCCTTACTCTTCCATCCATGATGGTTTCTCTTCCCTTCGAATCAATTTTTGGCTCGGGATTTCTCACGGTCTGTGTGTTTCTTAAGCTATTATGGATTTTTGAATTACGTATTGGTGTTGTATCTATGGTTCTTCTGGTGATTATTTTGGACTATTGGCATTTTAAATAAAAGAATGGTTATTCTCTCCTCATTGTATGTAATTTTTGCATGGGTTATGGATAAAATAGCAGTGAAACATGCTCAGTCGGCTTGGGTTTTTGGGTCTGGTTCTCTGTGGAAATTTATTGTTATGTTTGACAAGCTCTAAGTTTTGTGCGTGGGTATTACAACCACTCTTTGTTTTAATATTTTCTACTCCTTTTTCGTCTTTGTGGTTGATATGTTTTGATTCTCTGATTGCAAGGTGAACTGTTGAAAGTTTAAATCTTTTCTTGCCTTGACTTGGTAAAACCCCAAGCTATTAGCTATCATAGTGTTTCCCTCACTCACACTGTTGTCTGGAAGGCAATGAACAGTTGGGTTTAACATCACCCAGAAATTTTAATGGAAGTATTATACGTGTTTTGGTTGGGCACGGGTTTGTGTTTTTGAAATTCATTTTGCATTATTGTTTAAAAGTTCGTTCCTTCTCTTTCTCTATTGGAGGTGGTTGATTGTCATTTTGGTAACCCTCATTGTCAAGAGTATGGTTACATGTTATATGTCTGTCATAAATTATGAACATCATGAGTTGTTTTCATTTTCGAGAACTTATTCCTTTGATTGAGCCATATGTTCTTACTCTCCATTTGTTGTGTTTAAACCCTAAATGTGATCTTGATATCGTTTCAAATTCAGTCAAGGGTAAATAAGCATTGTGTGTGCTTGGTCGATTGGGCACGATTTGGATCTGTTTCTCATTGGGAAATTTTAAAAAGAAGTTTGTACATGCAAAATTATGTGAATCTTGGGCTCAAGAGTTGCATGTTATTTGTTGAATGTTATTCGAATCAATTCTTATGTTGATTATATTTAAAGGAGACCTATGTGTGAAAGAATTGGGGTCTGATTAAGAGTTTTAATGCCAAGTTGACTATGTCGAACAGTGTCTGAATAATGGACAAATGGTGGTTAATACTGTGTATATTCTTATTTGAGTTTAAAGAATAAATATTGGATATAAATGGATGGAATCATTGTGCGTTTTCTATTGGTTTTAAAAGAAAAAGAGATTTAGCATTAGAGTTATAGATGGTCGTGGCTCAAAGGGTTATTATGTTCATCATATCGATTGCAATATTGTTATTATGACTGCTATATAAATATTATATAGATGCAAAGGTTGTTGTAATTGAGTATTTATGGGCATATGAATTGTTTTTTAGAAGCGAGCAAGCAATCTATAAAGGAAGTAACAGGTTAGATGGTGGTTTTGAAAAATGATACTAATTGAATTGTGGAGGTCTGAATAAAGTTATGTTTGATTGTTTGATTTGATTTATTTTTATATGAACAGTATCCATATTATGTCCCTGTCATGCTACCACTTTTCGCTCACTATATCCCCCTCATAATCCCAATATCATTATGACATCCTAGCTCTGTAAAATAAATTAAAAAGGTGTGTGTAACAGCGACAAAAGATATGACACAACAATGGTTGGAAACTGATATTTTGGTATATTTTACATAGTCAAATTATTTAATTAATTGTTGAGCAGTATTCGTGTAATTATCCCCTTTCATTATACCACTTTTTTCTCATTACACTCCCTCCATATGTCCCTTGAACCCTGTCAACCCCTGCTCACTTGACAATTATTAAATAGTTTTTTATGGATGGATTTGCATATATCTCGTGTCAATTTCTAAGCCAATTATTTATTCATGCAAGAAGAATCTCATGTATGTATGCAAGAAGAATGTCATGTGTGGTTTGGTGATTGACGAATTGTTGCTACATGATGATTTTCTTCAATAGGGGCAACCATGGCAGAAATAATAGAGGAAGAGGAAACTGGAATTGAGGGCCTAGAAGGCTTAGATTCTCCTTTCATTTTGATGTTGATCCCCAGGAATTGAACCAGTTGTTCCTGTTGATGTTTGGAAAACATCGGGAAGACATTCTCTAAAGATAATAATTAATAATATAATTATTATTGATTATTAAGTCTAGTATATATAATAAGTAAATGATAATAATAAATAGTTATTGATTATTGAAGGGACACATCCTTTCATGGATGGTCACCTTATGTTCCCTATATATGGAACACTCATCATTGTAATAATACATCGAATATTAATCATATTTTATATGAATAAAAATAGCATGGTATCAGAGCGGGTTTGGGCTTGACTCCCTCACAGAAGGGCCCAGGAAAATGAGAGTAGAGTTAGATTGATTGTGTGACATCGAGCCATAGTTGTTGGCCCTTACGTGATAACGAGCGAACCAATTTTTAAAGGCACGATTCTAAAGAAAAGTTGTGATCTGAGCAAGAACAACATTGAAATTTAGGGCAACACCTTATTCCAGTTCAAACATTGAGCGTTATTGGCAAAGCAAGGTGCTTCATGAGATGGCAATGCAATCCACGAATCCTGAGACTGGATCTTAAAGTACTAATCAACGTCGGCACATATAATTCCTGTTGCACTAAATTGGGACCGAGAATGATGTGGTGGGAATGACTGAGTTGCTGGATAAACATTACTAAAATCAGCTACATTTGAATAGGAATGACTAGCACTCCGTGCAGTTGTTCCAAGAGACGTCTTCAAAGAAGAATAGTCAATCATGATATCATTCTCATTATTAATGATCTCACTATATTTTCCAATGTCCCCTTTCAATGAGTCATTGATCTCGTCAAGAGATGGGATATTATTGCTACAACCAAGAGTGTTATTGGCAGAGCCAAGCCATTCACGAGGTGGCCATGTAATCCACAGGTATATGGATTCATCGCAACTCAATGATTCTGTAGTATTTTAAGCATGCCCTCTCTCTTACAGACTGGGAAATTCAAAAGCCTGAGAAAATCTATCACTTGTATGAGTAATAGAATCAGTTCACAGCGGAGAACAAAAAATTAGTAGGTTATTGCTCGGGTCTATGCCAATTTCAAATTGGTTGTTTTTCTCCTATACTTGCTCACACTTTAAATCCAATATGTAGACTACACTCGAGGATAGGAAAGCATACATCAATGCACTATCTGGATGTTATCGAATCGTTGCCTTTTATGAACGTTGAAGTTGAAAGAAGTCGTATTCAACAGGAAACCAACTACCAATGCATTTGGGTTGACAGGTTTCAAATATTTTACTGACATCCAACACTTGTCCGTAATATTTAGTGATATGTCATTATCTGAAAGTTTTCTCTCGCTACAGACTTGGGCAAGCATGGGAAAGATGTGGGTCCTCTCGTTGCAATACATGTCTTCTACCCATGAATATTTCACTCTTCCAATGGGCATGGCAATCATGCAACGTATTGAAATGCTTCATCTAAAAACGCTGTGAATGCCCTCTCCCGCTTAGACCTTTTGGGAATATCATATTCATAACCTCAAGTAGATGATATTAGAAGATGATGACAGGTCTGTTGGAAGTTATAAATCCATAGAAAACATCCCTAATCGGAAAAAGTTGGCTTTGTTCCGCAACAAAAAAAATTGTGTGAACTTTCCAAAGAAGTTTGGAGAATCAAACACATTTCCCAAACTGGAAGAAATCATCATAGATGATTTTAAGAACTTGGAAAATTTTCTATCTTTGCAGAAGAATACAATGTCGTTGTTGAGGTATTTGCAAATTGTAGCAAGTTGTGCTTCTATTTTGGATTCCTTGTTGAAGCAATCGTTGCCTGGAATGGAGAATTGTTTTGTTCATCCATGCCCCTAATCTCTATTTGTGGAGAACATACTTGGGTGGATCGATAGTGAGAGATAGGAAGAGATGGTGCCTTCTCCCCCTCACCCTCTAGAAATTCAAAGGGAGACAATTCAACATATTGGTGCAATAGATCATGTTGATCTTCTAGCTCCAGTTGATGTTCCCACAGATATTGTAGTAGGTCATAAGAGACCTACATGAACTCTTCAGACTCTGAAAGAGGCAGAAAGACATGTAGATCCTCGTGGTACTTTTCGAGAGAGCAAGAGACCTCAAAGATATATGTGCTATGTCGCAGCTATGAGCCACATCATTGATTATGAACCTTCATGTTATGAGGAGGCATCTAGTATGGAGAGATGCCATGATGGAGGAGTATCATTCCATCATGAAGAATGATGCGTGGTATATTGTTTTGAGACCTGAAAGGAAGTCTTTAGTGACTTCCAGATGGATCTACAAGATCAAACATACAGTTGGCGGGAGCATCGAGAGGCACAAAATGAGATTTGTTGCTAGAGGATTCTCTTAAGTGGAGGGAATAGATAATGAGGAGAAATTTTCTCATGTTGCTTGATACACTTCTATTCGAATGATTATTTCCCTCGCAAATCCATGGGTTGGAAACTACATCAGATGGATCTGAAGACAACCTTTCTCAATGGAGAGATTGGGGAAGTAATATACATCGAGTAGCCAGATGGTTTCTTCATACATGAGAAGGAGTCTCATGTGTGTAGGTTGAATAAGGCCATGTATGGACTCAAGCAGGCACCTCGATCTTGGTATGCGAGGATTGATGGACACCTTATGAGTTTGGGATTCAACAAAAGTGTTGTTGATCCCAACCTGTACTACAAAAATGTTAATGGTGAGGCCTTGATTTTGGTCCTCTACGTTGATGATTTATTCCTCACAAGTACATAGAGCTTTATTATTGAATGCAAGTATGCGTTGGCCTCTGAGTTCGAGATGAAGGACCTTGGTATGATTCACTACTTCTTGGGACTAGCGGTGTGGCAGAGAACTGATGAGATCTTCCTGACTCAAGGGAAGTACACAGTTGAGATATTGAAGAAGTTTGAGATACTAAACTTCAAGCCCGTGGCTATACCAATGATGACGAATCTAAAGAAACTAAGTGTGTCTTCTTCCGATTTTGACAAAATTGATCTGACTCTGTATAGACAACTGGTTGGATAATTGATGTATCTGGTTAACACCAGAACAAATATTTTCTATGTAGTGAGTGCACTTAGCCAGTTTATAAGTCAGCTGAGATAGACACACTAGATTGTTGTGAAACATGTGTTGAGATACTTGCGAGGCACAGTTCGACATGGTCTGAGATATACTTCCAGTATTGATATGATATGGCAGATATATATTGACTCTGATTGGGCAGGGAGCGCAGTGGATAGAAAGAGAACCTTCAGGTGTTGCTTCACTTTGGGATCTTCCATGGTTTCCTAGTGTAGCAGGAAATGAACTTCTGTGGCGTTGAGCACAACATAAGCATAATACATTGCATTAAGTATGAAAGTCCGTGAAGCAGTGTGGCTTCACAATATCTTTGCAGATCTATCTGAACATGTGCTAGATTCCACCATTATTCATTATGGTAACCAAAGTTGTGTGAAGATCTCTGATAGTCTAGTGTTTCATGACAAATCAAACCACATTGAGATCAAGTACCATTTCATCCGAGACATGGTGAAAAGGAAGGAAGTATTGGTGCAGTACCTTCCTACAGATGAGCAGGTTGTTGATGTTCTTACCAAACCAGGATGAAGTTTAAGTACTTTCATGATAGACTTGGCGTGGCAGAGAATGCCTCCCTCGCTGAGAGGGAGTATTGATGTTTGCAACTTCCTGAGACATTCTCCAAATCGTACTCCTATGTGACTGAGTTGATTTGATCTGTGATGACACTTATCTGAGAAGGGATAAGTGGGGCACCTATCCAAGAAGGGATAAGTGTGGTTGGACTTATAACCCAACGTCTCATGTGGAGAGGACATGAGGACATGTCAAGGGAATTGACCCTTGATGTCATACACTGTGGGAGTTGACCCTATTGTTTCTAGAGGGTGTAGCCTCTAGAAGTCCACATGGAGTGCCATGTGTGACAAACTTTCTCCAGATCATACTCCTCTAAGAATTGATTTGAGTTGATCTGTGAGGACACTTATCCGAGAAGGGATAAGTGGAACACTTATTCGAGAAGGAATAAGTGCAGTTGGGCTTATAACCCAATGTCTCATGTGGAGAGCACATGAGGACATGTCAAGGGAGTTGACCCTTGACGTCATACACTATGGGAGTTGACCCTAGTGTTTCTAGAGGGTGTAGCCTCTAGAAGTCCAGATGGAGTGCCATGTGTGAAAAACTTTCTACAGTTCATACTCCTCTTTGAATTGAGTTGAGCTGATCTATGAGGACACTTATTCGAGAAGGAATAAGTGCATTTGGGATTATAGCCCATCGTCCCATGTTCAGAGAACATAATGACATGTCAAGGGAGTTGACCCTTGATGTCTCACACTATGGGGAGTTGACCCTAAGTGTTCCTAGAGGGAGTAGCCTCTAGAAGTCCACTTGGGAGTGCCATGTGTGACAAATCTTTTACCACTATGGTGGTTTTGTACCACTGGTGGAGACTGTGTGTGTCTAGACAGTAGTTCTGTACTACTATGGAAAGATACCTCCCTAGCTAAGAGGGAGTGTTGATGTTTTAGCATCGGGCATAACTTCTCCTACATTAAGTTGCATACCAAGGGAGATAGGATACATTTATCACAAAGGTGCGCTTGTGATAAATGGGCCCAGACATAGTCCTTCCTTGATCATGACAAGGAATAATATGGCCTAGAGGTGCTTGAAGTGCTTTCCACGTGTCAGTTAGCATCAAGACGACATTCACTCATAGGTGTGTGCATGTGGTGAAAGATCTTGGTATAGTCTTTGTCCTAGTCATGTCGATTTGACAAGGAATGATAAAGACTCAAGATGTTCTATGTTATTACGTGTGGACCCAGAGTGAGCTTGAATTAATTGGATCAGAGGGAGAGCTGCAGAAGGAGTTTCTCCTCGGTTCAGGTGGGAGAGAGATGTCTCCCAAGATTGACTGACAAGTGTCATGAATCTAGGGTGAAGTTTGTATACTTCAAAGACAAGAGTGACATGTTGCAGAATGTCTCCCTCATTGAGAGGGAGTGTTGATGTTTGGACAACATTGGGAAGACATTCTCTAAAGATAATAATTAGTAATATAATTATTATTGATTATTAAATATAGTATATATAATAAGTAAATGATAATAATAAATAGTTATTAATTATTGAAGGGACACATCCTTTCATGGATGGTCACCTTATGTTCCCTATATATGGAACACTCATCATTGTAATAATACATCGAATATTAATCATATTTTATATGAATAAAAACAACAATTCCAAGTTGGGTTCTTTAACTGGATTGGGCAAGGAATAGTACAACCTCGACCAGAAATACCTCCCTTGCAACCTCAAAACATCTTTGGTATTCTTGTGTCTCCTCATGTGTCCATGCAACCAGAATTCCCTGCAAATGATGGATGGCAAGAGATTGTCAATCCGGTTGTCTCTCACCATCGTGGCTGGCCCAATTTGTCATTACCTCCTACACCACCTGTAAATCCTAATGTTCATATTGCCCATGTGCAATCACCTGTTCAATCCTCACATGCTAGTAAAAGGCTTAAAATTGATGTCACCCATGTGCAAGATAAAGGCAAAGTTGTTGCCTCTCCTTCCTCTCCTTCAAATGACTCCCCAAAATCCATATCTTCCCGCATGCATTTGAATGATGATTGTTCTCATGTTATTAGTGAAATACAAACTCAAGGTTCAAATCAATCATAGGCTAATCCCCGGAAATCAAAGGTGGACAACAGTGGTAAAAAAAAATTGCCTCTCAGAGTGGAAAGTATGGCTTTTAATTTATGTGGTTTTATGATTGAATTGATGAAGACAGTGGTCTGCATAAAGTTTGGATAGCAAACTCTTTTTGGATAATGTGGATTATGTGGGTATTTATATATTTTTGGATATGTTTTAAATTATTTCTGATATTTAAATATTCAATTTTGAAGGTGTCTAAGGGAGTTACAAGGGTGGCATGTGTTGAAATGATTATCCATTTGTGTTTTATTTTATAATTTGAAAAGAATAAAAGAAGGGATTCACAAGGGGTCCCACTTACCTAGTTATTATTAATTAAAGACCCTTAAATATTATTATTATTATTATTATTATTTCTCCTAAACTAAATTAGTTAAGTCAAACTAACTTAACTAAAGAAAGTATTTGAACTACTTCAACTTATTTGGAAGGCATAAAAGATAAATGAGAAGAAGAAATGAGAGGAGAATAGAAAGAGAAAGCAAGACTAAGGTTTGCTCTTTTGATTTCATGAGATAGTTCATTTTTCATTCATGCTTGAGTTTATTCAAAGCCTAATTCTCTTTTTGACAGCAGGGTGCTATTGTAGACAACAAGGTTCAAAACTGAACCAAATCATTCAGATGTGTGTTTTAGAGGTGTCGATCCATCCTTGATAGTCTGTGTATTCTTGTTTGTTTATGGATTGGGTTTCATAGCTGATAAAGGATATTTTGCAGAGTCAAATTGGCAGCATTTTGTGGCAAGCTGATCCAGATTATAAATTTCAGTTTTTACTTCTTGTCAGAGTCTTGTTGTATGGTGTTCATCGGGGATCTCTAAATTAGACTTTGGTCCATGCCCTCACAGGAGTTTTGTAAAGAGAAAAACACTTTTGGTGTCTCAGAATGAAATAAAGAAGATTTTTGTTCTGTCTCATTTGTGTGGATTTGTGACTTGGTTACTTTCATTTTTTGATCTCCATATTTACTTTCTGTAATCTGTATATTTTTCAGAAACTTATATAAAAAAATTATGTTATTTTGCAACATTCTTTTCATTAATAAATCAGCCTAAACCCTTGTAATTAATACTTGTGGATTGCGAAAATATTTTGAGGCTATAAAACATAGGGTGACATTCTTGACTATCTTGTCCTAGCCATGCAAGATTCGAAAATGATTGAGTAAGATAATTCATATATTTTCCTCAACAAGCTGGAAAAAGAAAAATAAATAAATTAGTAAGTTTGAATGAATAGGCTTGGTTAAGTCGTGATAAGTAAAGGCAATGAGGCCTTGGAAAATAACTTAATTGGACATAAAGTCCAGGGTTGTGAAGGAGTTGGACAAGGGAAAAGTTCCTTGACCCCTTCCTTGTTGTTTATTGTATTTTTTTGGTACCAGAGATTGATTTACTAATGTAGGTAATTGTTTTGGCATAAGGATACTGATGGTTGTATGGTCATAGAATACAACTAAAATTTTGATTGGGATTGCAATAGCTAACACATTAAGGAGTAATGTGGTAGAGTGCATAGAGATATGTTGGGGAATATCTGAAAATGATTTATTAACTTAAATGCTATGATACATGCATTTTTGTTTTACATGACGACTAATATATATATATATATATATATATATATATATATTAAATTAAATTAATTGGTGTTGTTGGGAAAGGACAGCTAACAATGGTAGATAACCTCTGATAAAGGATAAATGCAAGAAGGTTGTTGTTGAAAGATTGTTGAAAGGACTTTGGGAACCCCATAGAGCACTATTGATGAGGTAAAAATCAGAAAAAGGGTGCTAGCAGCCAAAACAGGCATAAAAATGTTCATGGATGTTGTTAGCGATATTTCTTGTCCTAGGCACAAGAGTATTCAGGTCTGCAGGATACACGGGAATCGCCCAGCACAGCAGCGGAAGGACCTTTTTTCTGGTTACGAGTCAAGCGAGCGGGCAAAGTTTCGTTGTCGGCAGCCCAGATTCATCCACAAAGCAGACCAGCGGTCATCGGGATTTCGGGACTAAATCTAGCTCATCCAATCCAGTGGCGTAGAATCCATTCATATTGGCATATCGGCTTTCGGGAGTTCGAGGGGAAAAGTCCCTCGTCATTTCACATACCGAAACCCTGAACCCCGAAATGTCAATAAGCGCTTTTCTAAGCAGGACCCACGGTTATGGCACCTGGTCGTAAAGGAATGAGCCTAGAGGAGGGTGCTTACGTTTATCATTTGGCCACCTGGGCCCGCCATATTGCCGAATCAATCCTGAACCGTCAGATCAGTGGGGGGACGCGTGGCGACTGTTAGGGTCTCCCGGCATTTTGCCCATCGCGATTTCAGGGAAGGAAGACCTGCTCCTCTCTTATCCGCAACTTCCAGGTGCCATCGAACTCGACCTCAATCCTGGTCTATGCCTGGAGTAAATGATAGCCAGAAGGGGCAGTGGAAACCTCCCATCGTTCATTAAGTATGAGGTATGGAGGGTATGGCGAGTAGTCTGCTCGAAAGGGTCCTGCGTACCCTCTTTTCCAAAGAGGCCAAGTCGAGTTCTCAGCCAGAGGAGGCCTGCACAAGCTAGCTCAGCCTTTAATGGCTCAGCTACTCCCTTTGCAGGAGCCGCGTGCAATCAAGGTCGCGTCTGACAAAGAAAATCCATCCGAAATTTGACTGAAGGGACACAGAACCTTGGGCGACGAGCACGCCTCTGTTAGGCGATTTTTTTTAAGTGTATAGACTCAGTCTTTGTATTTTGTAATCCATCAATGGTAGAGCACAGCTCCCGATTGTAAAGTTTTAACAGACTCTAGTTCTCTGGTTATGTATTGGTATGTAAGATTTCTTGTTTAATGACAGACAGTCTTCTCACTCCATCTAGTTTTCATCTCATATTGAGAGAGTTCATGATCGATTGATTCATGTGAATGGTTGCAATTATGTTATGATAAAGGATTTATTGTTGCATTGTTGTATTCTGCAGTTTTCTGCATTTAAATGTAAGAAGATCTTACGTTTAGATGTTTTCCTCTACAGTCTGTTAGAGACATGATGTTTACGACAGACCCTTGCATCTTTCTTATACAAGTCTTCCCCCTACTCACCCTTACTACAACTTACTATCTGAAGTTTGATTAAGACCTCACATGCCCACGCCTACCTGGCCTAGTTTCGGAGTTAGAACCACACCATCTTGAGTTGGCTTCCAATCGATCACCCCATTAAAAAAATTATGACACAAACTGATGGGCATCGGGCTCTGCTCCTACTGCAATCCAGGAGTGACTTCCGTCACCAACATTTCTGGTGCCATTGTCGGGGACGAAGTTGAAGATTTTCCCTGGGTAGAACGACAACGAGCTTCTGATTCTGAGGGTGCATCAAATATCAGAACCCTTGAAGATTTCACTTGCACCTGGCGACTCCTCTGAGGTCATTACACCTAGTAATTCCTCTGTTGCAATGCCTCTGGCTACACCTGGTAGCACTTAGGAGACACAAAGCTCAGTTCCAGTCTTTGATGGTGAACGAAGACTGGACACACTCGTTATAAATAGCATTCACCTGGCGACTCCACATTTAAAGACTCCACTGGAGGGGATTCTTTTGACAGAAGGAAGTCCATGTCGAAGGGAAAGACTAGGTATCAGTTTATGAGCTTACTACATGAAGTTCTGTATTTCTTTATCGGCTCATTCTTCTCTTTCCCTTCATTTATAGAGATTTTTTTCCTCTGATTTGTACATTCTGATGTCCCTGAGCCTCCTCTTATCCACTCAGCCTTGGAAGAAGAAAGCATACCCTCTTCTTGTGTTGTAGATATTGATCTTGTGCCTTCGCCTCTGCCTATCCTTAAAGATGAGATCTGTATCATACCTCCTCTTCGAGTCGAATTCCCTTGTAGTCCTGAGGAGGTTGAGGATAATTCACAGTCTTCTCAGACCTTTTTACCCCCTGTTTTTCCTACTGAGCCCTCCCAGCCTCTCATTGAATCCCATGATCAACCCACCGCTTTTCAAGTCAAAATCAGAAATAGGTTGTTTAAACCTCTGCGACTGCCATATCACCTTAACCCTTATCCTCATGATTTCTTTGAGTATCTTCCTCGATTTTCTGAGGAAGGTCATGTTACAGCTGAGAAGCATATGGAGGCCTTTGAGACCCTTATTGATCAGTTTGAGATCATTCACGAGGATGTTGTCATGAGGATGTTCTCACGTTCCCTTTCGGGATATGCTGCAGCGTGGTTTAGATGTCTGGAGACCGGTTCTATTGGTTCCTGGACCGAACTATACCATGCTTTTTTAAAAGGTTGGGGTGAGAACAAGTCCCTTGATCAATATTGGTCCGAGTTTAATGCCTTGAGGAGAGGGGAAGATGAAGCCTTGGTTATTTTCAAAAGAATATTTTTTAGTGCTTATCATAGCATGCATGTAGAGATCAGACCCATAGAGACTGTTGCTATGGTGTACTATATCATGGCTCAGCATCTAGAGCTAGTCTTTCTCCTAAGAGAGAGGAAATCCTCATCATTGATACATCTGTTTGAGGATGCTATAGAGGTTGAAGAAAACATCAAGGCTAGCAGGTGGACTCATAAGTAGGCAGATTTTCATATACAGGAGGAAGAAGACTATCAGTTTGTTTCAGAATCTGAACAAGGATTTAGCAATTATGGATCAGATCTGGAACAAGAACCCAGAAGTGGTCATTATGTCCTAGAGCCTGCTGCTCCTTTATTTGAATATCATCTTTCTGCGGTAAAAGTTGCAGCTGCAGAAGATCTAGAGTGGCTTTTCAAGGATGGAGAGGGACATTCTTTTGTGAGCAGAGATTTTTTTGCAGAGGAGCATCTTGGTCTTCTGAAGCGTCCAGGGTTTTGTCATATTCCCCACAATCCGGTGGTCATACACATGGAGTCCTACATTTCAGATTTCCTGAAATGTTCTATAAAGATTAATCCACCAATACTCGCAAGGGAGTATTGCGTTATGAAAGATTTCCAAGGCCACATTATAGAGCCTGTTCCTTTATTGATTAAGGAAAGGCCATGGGTGGAAATCAGCTCTACTGGGCTTGCAGGAAGCACGGAGTAGCATAAAGAGGAAGGGATTAGTAGACATCTCATCTCCTATCTAGAGCCTGTTTATGGACAGGTGTCATATGGCATTGGTCAGCCTGCATCTGTCCTCCACCCACTTGTGCACTCTGAAGACATCATGCCACAGGTGAACAACCACGGAGGACAAGAGATGTTTTCTTACCAACTAAACTCCCCCGGAATTATATATTGTGACCCTGTGGGGGCCTATATGGAGTGGGGCTTCCCAAAGGCTCTGGAGCCTATAAATTTATTCCCCTTCTCAACTTTTGGGGGTATGGACATCATGGTTAACCTCATTTTCATCTGGATGTCATACCTCCCTGGCATTTTATGGAGCATCTGCGGTAAAGAGAAGGGACGAATCACCGAGCAGCATGGGTGGCTATGGTGGAAATTTGCTTTCACCTAGCTCATATATATTCAGTTTAGTAGTTTAGGGCCTATACATAAATAATCTCTTTTGAGCAGGCGTGTTTGTTTGTTTTATTTTCCTTTCGGCATATATTTCTCAATAAGAGGTTTTGAACTTGACTCCATAGCCCAACAACGAGGCACTGAAGCTACGGAATGAGTTCTTAGAGCATCACAGGGACGACTCTATCCCCCATGGAGCCTAATGTTAGCGATATTTCTTGTTCTAGGCATAAGAGTATTCAGGTCTGCAGGATACACGGGAATCGCCCAGCGCAACAGCAGAAGGACCTCTTTTCTGGTTACGAGTCAAGCGAGCAGGAAAAGTTTCACTGTCGGCAGCCGAGATTCATCCACAAAGCAGACCAGTGGTCATCGGGATTTCGAGACTAAATCTGGCTCGTCCGATCCAATGGCGCAGAATCCAGTCATATTGGCATATCGACTTTCAGGAGTTTGAGGGGAAAAGTCCCTCGTCATTTGACATCCCGAAACCCCGAACCCCGAAATGCCGATAAGCGCTCTTCTAAGCCGGACCCACGGTTATGGCACCTGGTCATAAAGGAATGAGCCTGGAGGAGGGCGCTTACGTTTATCATTTGGCCACCCGAGCCCACCATATTTCCGAATCAATTCTGAACCATCAGATCATTGGGGGGACACGTGGCGACCATTAGGGTCTCTCATCATTTTGCCCATCGCGATTTTGGGGAAGGAAGACCTGCTCCTCTCTTATCCGCGACTTCCAGGTGCCATCGGACTCGACCTCAATCCTGGTCTACACCTGTAGTAAATGACAGCCAGAAGGGGTGGTTGAAACCTCCCATCGTTCATTAAGTATGAGGTATGGAGGGTCTGGCGAGCAGTCTGCTCGAAAGGGTCTTGCGTACCCTCTTTTCCAAAGAGGCCAGGTCGAGTTCTCAGTCAGAGAAGGTTTGCACACGCTAGTTCAGCCTTTAATGACTCAGCTACTCCCCTTGCATGAGCCGTACGCAGTCAAGGTCGCATCTGACAAAGAAAATCCGTTCAAAATTTGACTGAAGGGACACATAACCTTGGGCGACGAGCACGCCTCTGTTAGGCAATTTTTTTTGAGTATATAGACTCAGTCTTTGTATTTTGTAATCCATCGATGGTAGAACATAGCTCCCGATTGTAAAGTTTTAACAGACTCTAGTTCTTTGGTTATGTATTGGTATGTAAGATTTCTTTTCTAATGACAGACAGTCTTCTCACTCCATCTAGTTTTCATCTCATATTGAGAGAGTTCATGATCGACTGATTCGTGCGAATGGTTGCAATTATGTTATGATAAAGGATTTATTGTTGCATTGTTGTATTCTCCAGTTTTATGCATTTGAATGTAAGAAGATCTTGCATTTAGATGTTTTCCTCTACAGTCTGTTAGAGACCTGATGTTTACGACAGACCCTTGCATCTTTCTGATACAAGTCTTCCCCCTACTCACCCTTACTACAACTTACTGTCTGAAGTTTGATTAAGACCTCACCTTCCCACGCCTACCTGGCCTAGTTTCGGAGTTAGAACCACACCATCTTGAGTTGGCTTCCAATCAATCACCCCATTAAACAAATCGTGACACAAACTGATGGGCGTCGAGCTCTGCTCCTGCTGCAATCTAGGAGTGACTTCCGTCGCCAACACATGTGTGGCATAAGGTATGGAAGGATTTGGTAAAAATCCCCTCTGAAGTATTTTAATTTCTTACTGATATGCAAATAATTTTGAGTGGTTGTTGTATGTCATTGCTACCCAAGCAGGGTAATATTTAGGAAACAAGAATCTGAATAATAGAGAGAGGAAGTCTATGCCAGTCAAGGATGAGTTATAATCCTTGCAAGAAAATGAATGAGTAAGGAGTACCATGGGTACAATGACCAATCTAGCGAGATTGAGAATAAAGGTGTGCATAATTAGCACATTGCATGGAATGCATTGAGAAAATGAATGTTTACATAAGAGGGTAGACAATGGATTGCCCATTGAGGAAGGAAGACCTTCCAACACTCCACTTGAATTGTGTAGTTGTTAAAGAAACAAAATTTGGGTGGCCATGAGTGTTGGCACCCTGGTTACTAATGAAGGAAGAATGTTTGGGTTCATTCAAGAGAAAATGTTAGTTTCATATGTGTTGATTTGGGATCATGATCAGCCTATAGCAGGTATCATAGTCCTATTGTAAGAGTGAATGAGAATGAATAATCCATATGGTGAAGAGGTTAGTTAAGCTCCAACACACCATGTAAAAGTGTTTGTCATAAAGTGTGGCAAATTTGAAATCAATGAAAGGGTCCATTGGGTATGAATGTGGCCATGAATATTGGAACATTGATTAAAGTCATTTTATATTTGAATTGCATTTGGAAAATATGGTATGTTGAAAAGATGCATATGTAAATAATGATATTTATTTTTGCTTTGTACCCTTGAATAGATGAAAATGACTTGAACTATTAGTATGCATAGTTTTAAAAATATAATGTGCATGAAAACTAATAATTTGTTGGGCTAAGGAATGTTGAAATTGCAGGAAGAAAAGGGTCTTGGATATGGCAGTGTTGTAATCCCATAAGGAAGACCAATTGCCTGCTGAGCCAAACTGGAAGAAGGGTGTTTCCTTTTGAGCAAATGAATTTGATTAAATAAAGGGATCTTGGATATGGAAGTGTTGTAAGCCCATAAGGAAGAGCAATTGCATGCTCAGCCAAACTTCTATGGGAAGGTGAGACGAAGAAGATCTGTCTAGGGAGGACAGATGAAGGATGTCAAGCTGGAAAGCATGAAAAAGGATACTGTTGAGACATGAGAACCCGGTGGTAAGCGATGATCGCCCTAGAATATGTTGTGTTGTGGCAACACAAGCCAGAGGGAAGCCTCGACAGAGCAATTATGAGGGACGCCTCAACTGTAATGCTCAATGAAGTCTTTAGAACTCTTCATGTGCAAGAAATCCTTGGCAAGGCAAGATGGTTCACCCAAGGGACTGTATAGAAGAGAAGGGGATGCATGAGCCTCGTCTTGGAGGGTGAGTGACCGCAAGGAAGAGGAGAATTTGATAATTCTTCTAAACTATTGATTGGGATCATGCACACAATGGGTATGTCAAGGGAAAATAGTGAGCTAAGATAACAAGACATCCATATGGATGCAGATACATGTAAATTCTAACCTTGTACAATATCTACTGGAAACTGATATTCAGAAAAGAACAGAAAAGATACAATGGCAAATACAAACATTACTCAGAGATTTTTCACCTGGAAACCCAAACCGGGAAAACCAACATATATTATATTCATACATTGTGTTACATTGTTTACAATACAATATACATATAGGAGCCAGCGGCATCCAAAATCCTAACCCAATGACCTAGATTAGTCCAAAACCCTAATTACTTAACCGGAAATAGAAAACCATCGGCAAAAAACCATGTGCCGAAAAACCACCTAATATCATGTGGTCCCGGAAATATGTTGTCCTGGTAATATGTCGTCCCGGAAATATGTCGGCCCGAAAAAAAAAATTCAAGGACGTTGCCCCCGAACCCCCACGCGGGGGGCTCCGCCCCCCTGCACCCCCCTGCGCGCCCAGTGCAGGCGCTCAGACACTACTACTCGTGCAAAGAATATAACACATACCCAACATTCTCCCACTTCTTGTTTTCTTTGCACACAAGGGGTTACATGGTTACATAGTCAACAATCCAAGGAAACAATGCCCATGGATCCTCTACACCAAGAGAACTTCTCAGTGCTCATAGATTTTGTTAATGAATCTGCAACATTCTTCAAAGTGTCCACCTTCATCAGTGATACTTTCTTTTCTTCAATCATGTCTCTCATAAAGTGATATTGAACATCAATGAGCTTTGTCTTTGAATGATAAGCAGGGTTCTTCGCCAAGAAAATTGCACTCTGACTGTCACACTCTATCCTTAGAGCTTCTTGTACCAACCCAATACCTGAACACAATCTTTGTAACCATACTACTTCCTTACTTGCATGAGTGTCTGCCATGTATTTAGATTCTGTAGTTGAAAGTGCCACTACAGCTTGTCTTTTGCTCATCCAACTTATTGCTCCTCCAAATAGGTTAAACACATACTCGCTTGTAGATATCCTACGATCCAAATCTCCAGCCCAGTCTGCATCCACAAAGCCATGTATATCAACCACTCTGTCCAATCCTGGTCTTCCTTCGTAGCACAATCCATAGCTAGCAGTGCCACTCAAATACCTGAAAACTCTTTTTACTGTTGTCCAATGCTCCTTCCCTGGTTTTGACATATACCTGCTCAAAACTCCCACTGCATGTGCAATGTCCGGTCTAGTATAGACCATTGCATACATCAAACTGCCAATTGCACTCGCATATGGAACACGAGACATGTACTCCTCTTATTCATGTGTCTTGGGACACTGATCCGCAGATAATTTTACACCAACGGGAATAGGAACCTTAACCGGTTTACATTCCTGCATATTAAACCTCTGCAATATTGTCTCGACATATTTTCTTTGATTTAACCAGAGTTTCCTCCTTTTTTGATCTCTTTTAATTTCCATGCCCAAAATGAAATTTGAAGCACC
>ML808350.1:267426-280009 GCA_009831015.1 Picea engelmannii | reverse complement strand
GCTTCTACAAATATTCTTGCGGAATTTAAAACACGATCGCCAATTGCAATATCAAGAGGAAAGATCAATCACACATAACATAGATGTTTTACCGGGAAAGCATAAAGCTAAAAACCCCACTATCATATATTATGTATATATCATGGATCATGAAACAATCTCATACAAATTTCTAATCCAAGAGCTCCCAGTATAGTATACAATTATCTGACATTGTCATACAAAAATTGACAAATTCATGTGCCAATTTACTGCTTCCAGACAGCCTGCATCCTCTGCGCAAATCCTTGCTGATGGAAAATATTTGCAATGAATGAATCCCTCTTGACTAGGCTACACAATCCTCATGGGCACATCCACTATGTGTTTGGTTGCATGATTGCACCCACTAAACTCACAACTAATATTCAAGCGGTCCCTTTCACCTGTTATCTCAACTGGGTCTCCATTGGATCTGACATGCATGTAGTTAACAATGGTAAATCTTTAGTTGCATGTGAGACCATTGATTGTGAATTAATTAATAATTAATTTACTGATCTCTCACTAGTTTAAGTTCAGTTACAACTAGTACAACTGAGCTTAACTCACTTAACTGAGTTAAACTACTTTACAACTCACATAACTACACATCCAATTCTGTTACAACTTCGAATCACTCAGTTACAAATAATTCAATTTTCATGTCCCACCAACCAACCTTTGAACTTGAATTTCCTATAGCTAACTAATTTTCCACTTCAGTTAACTATTTCCAAGTTTTCATTGAGAATAGATTAATAATTATTGTCCAACTATTATTAAAGGATAATAATAGTCGACATACATCTATAAATATAATTTTCTCACCATCTATAAATAAACATCATCTAAAAATAGACTTCCACCTAAAAATAGCCTGAGGTTCCATCCTAGTGTAGTTGCATAATTTTCACTAGGATCTTCTTGTTGAATCTCAACATCTAGTAGTTACTTCACATATAGGCCCACATTATTACCACACTCAAAATGCAGTATGTCCAACAAATTCATAATGCCTGATTTGTATAAGCTTGTGTTCCACTGCCTGAGCTCCAAAATGGGTTTCCCTAAGGGTCCTACTTCCCCCCTATTATCCAAGTATATTTCTTGCGCAAGGTCAGGAAACTTTGTTGCATCTATTACATCATGATTTGCATATTTTAGCTTTGACACCTTCCTTAGCATGTCTTCCACTATAACTACGACATCTGGGATATAAGGTAACGTGATCTCTACTGTTCCTGGTTCTTTCTTCTTCTGGCCCATAGATGGATTTTCTTATGTAACTTCGTCCTCGAATTCTTCTTCTTCTTCGCCCTCTATTTCTTTTTGGATGGTAATATCTTCAACTATGACTTCCTCTATGATGACATTCTATTTCTGTTTTTTCATTTCCTCCGCAGTTGTTGGGTTTTGGGGATTAGGGTTTGCCCCAACATTAGGATTTTATGATTGTCCCATGCTATGAACCACTTTCACCTATTCTATGGTTGATATTTATTCTTATATACTTATTGGAATGATGGATTCAGTCTCTGACATTGTAGCATTCTCTAGCTCCACGAAAATTTTTGGTTCTGCCATTCTTTCCTTCTTCCTCCTTGTTTTTCGGGTCACCATTACAAATAGTTCAAGAGCACCAACTTTAGGGGGTGACATTTTTCTTGTCTTGCATATGAATAATTATCTCTCTTTCTTAAGAACCCTTTATTTGTGGTCTTAAGGTATTTGTTTCTCAAACATCGCTATGTGTTGGACTTGTTTGAGCTTTTCCCCTTTTTATAAACGTTTTCCACTTTTTCGATCATTCTTCGTCCCATCGTTCAGTGTTCATTTTTTCTGCACTCAGTCTACTAAATTATGTCGCACCAAATTTCTACTTGCTGCGTGCTATCATTCCCAACTATATTTCTATCACTTGTTCTTCTAATTACTTCGTTTTGGATTTTTTTTTATTCATTTTCTAGTTTTCTTTTTCTTTTTCTTCTTTTAACTTCTACTATTTAAAATGTGTACAAGACTATTTGTTGCACTGCAACTACTAAGGGTTAGTAGATCATCTATTCCTATACAATGTCAATCGAATACCATTCACCAGTCCTTGAACTTCCTTTCCTGTTAAGTCTTTCAACTATACAACACCTCCATCTGTGATGAACTTTATCTGATATGGCCCTAGCTAATGCATTCTAAGATTCCCTGGGTGCTACAAATACTTACTGTCATAGAGGAGAACTAGGTATCCTTCCTTAAACTTCTTCTTATTGATATTTCTATCATTCCATGATTTATCCTTTTATTTCTACACCTCCTTATGGAAACCTGCCATGATTGTGTCCTCTTCTATTTCCATCAATCGAGCCAATATTTCCTGCGCTTCTCCCCCTTTCTATGATATCTGTAATTGTTGCAATTCATAGACTTGGTATCAAATATTGTAAGGTAACTACTTCCTCCTATCCTTACACCAATCTAAAGGGTGTCTACCCTTTTATCTTCTTGTAGGTAGTTCTATAAGAACAAAGTACTGTCGGTACCTTTAAATCCCAATCATCTCTATTTACATTACAAATCTTTGTCAAGGAATTCTCCAAAATCTTGTTAAAGGCTTCTACTATCCCATTTTATTTAGGGTGCTAAGGAATTCTCTTATGGTGATGTATCTTAAACTCTTCAATAATTTCCTCAATTGTACTGTTAATAAATTGAGTCCCGTGATCACTCATCAATATTCTTGGACATCCAAACCTTGTCACTACATGTTCAAATAAAAAGCATGCTACAGTATCTGCACTTCAATCCTTGACTGGTGCTACATCAACCCATCTGGTCAAGTATTGTTTTTCTATAACAATATATCTAGCTACTGATAGTCGTGTTGGTGGATTAATTGGACCTACAAAATCTACTACCCATTTATCAAACACCTGTAAAGTAACCTATGGTCTCAATGGAATCACATCCCTCCTGGATGGCTTCCCAACTCTTTGAAAAACATCACACTTCTGATTGTATTCCTTTGAATCCTTATGAATTGTTGGCCAACATAATCCTACATTTAATACCTTCTGTGTGGTATCTTTTCCTACGTAATTCCCTCCTACAATTCCTTCATGCGCCTCTGCCAAAATAGTGGGTTTCTCAAGATGTTGTTTTCTCCTAGTTTGTATAAATGACCTGCAATCAAATGATAATATACAACTATGACCACCAAAATTTTCTTCTACATAGTAGTAAATTCTCTTGGTGCAAATCCTATACTCAAAAACTCAATAATGTCAACAAAATACTCATCAACTATCTGTACTGAAAACAATTGTGCACCTAGAAATTTGTCTTCCAAGTTACTAGGTTCTTCTCCATTAGTTATCCTGGATAAGTGATCTGGTCCTGCATTCAATATTCCAGGTTTCACCACAACTTCAAAATCAAATTCTTGGAAAAAAATTATCCATTTTCATATCCTTCCCCCCAACACTAGCTTATTGACTAAATATCTCAGAGCAGAATGATCTATAAACATCTTGAAATGTTTCCCTAAGAAGTAATGTTTGTATTTCTGCAAAGCATACACCATAGCTATTCCTTCCCTCTCTATAGTATTATAGTTTTGTTCTGAATATGATCACTTTGTTCTTGCAAATGAAATAGGGTGATCTATATCACCTTCTCCTAGTTGGGTTAATAGTGCTCCTAATTCTATTACAAATGCATCCACATGCACATGAAATACTTTTCCCCAATATGGAAATACTAAAATCGACGCAGTAACCATATTTTCTTTTAAAATGTCCAAACTCTGCTGACATTCATCAATCCACTAATAATTAGTGTCCTTATTCAACAACTTCTCCATTGGTGCATTAATTTGTGCATATCCTCTTATGAACTTTCTGTAATACCCTGTATGGCCCAATGTACTCTTCAACTGGCACACTAACTTTGGTGGTGGTAAGCTAACTATGAAATCAATCTTAGAAGGATCAACCAGGAGACATTTTTTACACACCACATGTCCTAACAAAATCCCAAAGGGTGCACTGAAAATACACTTGTTAATATTTAATGAGATATGACACTTCCTACATCTATCCAACATTAGCCTTAATACTTCAACATGCTTGAAAAAATAGCTAGTGCAATCTTCAATCCAAATGACATAACTCTATACTGAAATGAGCCCCACTCTATAGAAAATGTAGTCTTGTGTCTATATTTAGGTGCAATCCTTATCTGATGATAACCTGGAAATCCATCTATAAAAGAATAAGCTTCTTACCCCCCTACATTCTCCAAAACTTCATTTGTAAATGGGGTAGAAAAAGGATCATGTAGGAAATAATCATTCAATTTTATCAAATATACATAAATATTGATCCCTCCTTGCTTATTTTCTTGCACCACCATAGGAGTGATCCATTATGACTCTTCTATGGGCTCTATGACACTAGCTTCTAGCATCTTGTCAATTTATGTCTTCACCTTCTCTTTGTATATTGGATTCAATATGTAAGGCCTTTGTCTGATAGGTATTGCTTCTAGTTTCAACGATATATTCATCTCTCCTATCTCTCATGATAATCCCTTCATCTCTAAAAATGTTGTTGGGAATAAGTCACTATACTCATGCAGTAATTATGTGATCCTTTATACTGTCTGATTATCCCAATAGTCTCCAATATTGGCCATCTTTGGGTTTTCTACAGTCCCAATGTTTACCTTCTTGATATTTAATGGTGAAACCTAATCTTATTAATATATCTTGGGACCTTATACTTCCCTTTAACCTTGTACTTCTGGGATCTGTATGTTGTGCATGTTATATTGTATTGGATATTCTTCTTCTGCAATGTGATAACAATGTAGCAATTATTTCACTATTCGTTTACCCTGCTTTCGATATGTTGGGACTATTTCAAATTCTGTTTCTTTGAATATCCTATCTATTACCACTTTCAATGTTGTATCAATATCTAGGATGTCATTCTCAAAGGAAAATGTAACTATAAATTTTTGTTGTATCTCTTCCTAGTTAGCAGTTTCTCTTTCTTGTTCCCATTCCATGTACCCATTCCTCGGAATGCATTCTAGTGTGTGAATAAAATGGTGTGGACATTATTATGGTGGTACTAATCTCCATTGAAATATGCACTTCTCTACATGTTCTTAAGGTTTTCCAAATCCCTGATATTTATCCTCATATTTGTGTTCTTGTTCTGCACAAAATCTGAAGCACAATAATCTTTTGCACTTAAACCAATTTTTTTTATTTTCCTTGTGTGTACCCCACCATCTTGCAGGTGTAGCTTTTAAATAAGTTTATAACACTGGTAATCTATGATTTTCCATAAACTCTACCTCATAATTCATTAAAAATTCTTCTTAATCATTCAAACCATAAAAAGTAGGAGGTTCTCTTACCTCTGTACCAACCCATCTCACCATGTGCGTCAATTTGGCACATCTCTTGGTAGATAATTCATGTAGTTGTTGCTACTAGTTTTCTAGTCCTGTGTCATAGTTTGAAGCACAAGAACTAATACTCCTCCAACTAAGCATGCCATATGCAGTTGGGTTGTGTTAGCGTAGGCTTTTTTGGGAGAGAAAAGCCTATTTTTTAGCATTGGCCTATTTTGGGAGAGAAAATCCTATTTTTGAGCGCACACCATATGTGGAGGAAATGAAACATGTGAAATGTGGAGAAAAAACAATGTGTCACGCATAAAAACAAATCTATCCATGTTAGGGTTAGGGTTTTGGATATGGATGTAATGGTTATGAGCCAATAGAATAATATGAATAAAGGCCTAGGAGGTCTAGTAGAGGTGGGTTAAGGAAATATAGTTTGGTCTGAATAAGATAGTGAGCATATTTTTGAGGATTAGGTCATGGGATATGGAGCCTGGTGTGGTATGGTCTTCCTCACAGAGGGTACTTACCCAACTTTTTTATTTTAATCCTGAAGAATGTAATGCACACAACACATATTTTGAATAATCATGAATAAAATAGCAGAAGAGACATATCTTTGTGGATGTATCCCTAGGGGGGTGAACCACGATAAAATTGTTGTGTTAATGTGTTTAAATGATTGTTCTAGTGCTATTTTTTTATGTGTTAAATAATGAATCTTTATTTTATATTATGGCAACATGCATTCATAGTTTGATTCATGAATGAATACTCTAGTTAAATGAATGGATAATAAATGTCGTGCATGAGGAAAAGGAACAGATCACGTCCCCAATCCCTTCCCTCACTATAGACATATGATTCTTGTAGTCCCCCATAATCTATCTCGGGTGAGACTACGTTGTGCACTCTATGCGGAATGTTTTTGGGTAAAGGGGATGGGGATGTCAAACAACATTGGTTCCTTTGTGAGGCCATCTGGAGGTCTTGTGGAACTCTAGATGTGAATAAACTAGTTGATTTATAGACCATGTTAAGGGGTCAAGCATTAAAATGGTATATGAAATCCATTGAACCAGGGAATCCCCAAGGGAAACCCTTTTCTTTAATTCCAGTGAAACAAAAGTTTATAGCATAACTTTCACTAACTCAATCTGAGCAACATGCTCTGTTTGAATTGTGAGAAATTAAATAGAGAGATGGAGAATATTCTTGTGAATATAACCAAATATTTAAGGATGTGATAGGGAAATGAGAAAACTCCATCCACGAATACTAGCAGTGATAATGGTTCATTCAGGGACTTTTACCATTGACCTAAATCTTGCTAACCCAATAGAGGATAGCCACTTTGGGGGAATCCTTAGAACAAGCTATGAAAATTGAGGCGATGGAGGGATATCCTGGCACCTTGTAGGTGATACGATGTTGGCACGAGACTATTTTGGGAGAGAAACCTATTTTTGAGCACATCCCATATGTGGAGGAGAAGCAACATGAAGAAGATGAAGGAAAAGAAACATGTGAAAGACGGAGGAAAAACAATGTGGCTTAAATGAAAACAAACCTAGCCATGTTAGGGTTAGGGTTTTTATATGAATGTAATGGAAATGATACAATAGAATAGTATAAATAAATGCCTAGGAGGTCTAGTAGAGGTTGGTCAAGGAGACAATAATTTGGTTTGAATAAGCTAGTGAGCATGGTTTTGAGGGTTAGGTCACAGGCTGTTGAGACTAGTGTGGTCTAGTTTGCCTCACGAATGAAACTTATCCTACTTTTTTATTGTAATAATGAGTAATGTAATGCACAAAAAACATATTTTGATTAATTATGAATAAAAGAGCATAAGAGATAAATTTGTGTGGACGTAGCCCCAGGGGGGGTGAACCACGATAAATTTGTTGTGTTAATGTGTCTAAATGCATGTTTTATTGTTTATTCTATTTATCGGTTAAAGAATGGATGTTTAGATTAGATTATGATAGCATGAATGCATAGTTTCTTTGATGAATGAATACTAGGCTTAAATGAATGGATAATAAATGTGATACATGAGGAAAAGTAACATATCACATCCCCAATCCCTGCCCTGACTACAAACATCTGAGTCTTTCACTCCCCCATAAGCTATCTCGAGTAAGACTATGTTGTGCACTCTGTGCACAGTGTTTCCTTCTGGTTTACCATGAGGGATGATAGTTTAAGGGTTTTGTTGGAAACCTTTGAGATCAAAACCTCGGCCAGCCCAAGAGTCTAAAAAATGGTTTTGTTGATGGATGGAAGTGCACAAGATATATTGGAAGGGATCTGTTGAAGAAAAACAATGAGAATGAAAACGTAGAAGGGAATTTTTTGGCCATGGAATCCAATGAAAGGGGAGATTTAAATATGGTTAAGGACAAAGGAAATCGAGTTTGCGTAGAAGGACAATATAAACCTTAAATATACACCATGTAAATGTTAAGCCCTAAATAGTGGCACATTACCCCTTAATTAGAGAATATTACATTAGTAATGTTATTTTATTTATGTCATCTTGGGTCCATTAGTTGTAATTATACCTCCTAGTCTCCTATATATACCAAGGAGACATTTTCATTTGGAATCATCTTGTATTTCGACATTTATGTGGTGTATAAAGAGGTTGCCCCCTCGAAGAGGCTTATTATCTAAACTTATCTCTTTTTCAAGGCGTTGAGTACTTATTTTGAGGTTTTTCTGTGATATATTAATATTTGGTTCATAACATATGGTATCAGATCTCAAGGTCTTGGGGTTTCACTGCTACATCTGAGACACCTTGGAATTTTTTCTATAATTTGTTTTCTATGATGTTTCAGAAGGAACCACTTGGATTATATTTAGTAGACATACCAAGGTACGTTGTGTTCAAATATCATCTCCAGAGGAATTATACTTTCGGAGCTACAACCTGTGTAAGATAGGGTTTTGGAATCCTCTTGAATTGAGTCATCATGTAATTGTCACTATAAAATTGTTTTTGTAACATTTCAGACCCTGAAATTTGTAGGATATTCACATAAATTACTAAACTATCTATGATAAAAAAGTTAGCTTTTGGGTCATCTTAGATTTGTAGATACACCCTATGGACGATAGGGTATGTGACTAGTCCTATTGACTAGTATCAAGAA
The DNA here is from genome assembly GCA_009831015.1 of Picea engelmannii. Lineage (NCBI taxonomy): Eukaryota > Viridiplantae > Streptophyta > Pinopsida > Pinales > Pinaceae > Picea > Picea engelmannii. Next base: position 271,418 of record ML808350.1, on the reverse strand, counting down.
TATGTTCCAAGTAAAACAATCATAAATTATTCCTAGAGTATACAAATTGAGTGAGACTAGTTTCATTGGATAATGGACAGTCTATACTATTTCTGGTACAATTTTCAGAATTTTATATCAATTATGTTGTGAGGGGCATGCTATACAAGTGAGATCTCCCAGAAAGGCCAAAAATCAGCAATATGTGGGGAAGTTACCATAAATTCCACTTGACACATCTAATTTTGATCAGACCTATGGCATTGCGGAGAAGAAATATCAGAGAACTACAAAAAAATAATTTTTCATACCCAAAAGGGCTAAAATTTTGGAGATAGAACAGAAGAAATATTTTCTAGATGAACCACCTCAAAATCAAGGTTTAAAAGTGATACTTGGCCAACATGACACCAAAAAAGGGAACTTCTACACCAAATAAGCCTCTAGACATTCCTACATGGAATCTTGATGAAGGTGAAGAAATGCGTAGGGACATAAATGATTTACAAAAGAAGACGGTGACAAAAGATGAACTACAAGGGATGATGGAAGGTTTAAAAAGTGAGATCATGGTACAAATTTCTTCTTTATATTTAGATCATACAAGTGATATCATACAAAATAGGTACGAATTGCTTCTTTATATTTAGAACCCAATCAATTTGTGTGGTATCTATGGCTTTGTTCTCGCAAATCACTCGTCACTTGGACAATTTTCATGGAAGAAATGATAGCACACTATGAGGATACAAGGAGAAATAACTTTTTTAGCCAATTGATAAATCTCAAGCAAAAGGATTCAGTTACAGAGCACATTGAGAACTTCCAAAGATTGAATATAAAGGTAACAAATATTCCATATGATCACTTGATTGATGCATTCATAGGAACTTTAAGGGATAACATTCAACATGAGGTTCTCCTTTGGGACCCCAAATCATTGGAGAATTCATTTAGGGTGGAAAGAAATGTTGAAAGTAAAAATATGGCTATGGCTACTAGAAGGACCACTATTAACATCTATCAAGAGAATAATGCTCCTTCTTCTAGAACACCTCAACCTACAAGGTTGACACCTCAACAATTGGAGGAAAGAAATACAAAAGGTTTATGATTTAATTGTGACAGCAAGTATAGTAAGGGACATAAGTGTGGTGAGAATAAATTATACAACATAGATTGTGAAGAGGAAGAAGAAGAAGAAGAAGAAGCATCTCAAGATGAAAACGTAGAAGCGATTTCTTCTGAAGAGTTGACTCCCACAATATCGTGTAATGCATTGGCTTGAATTAGCAGTCCTCAAACCCTCAAGATCAAAGGATGTATCAAAAAGAAAAAGGTAATAGTCCTAATTGATTCTGGTAGTACTCATAATTTCATTCACTATAAATTAGCCAAAGCTCTCAATTTCTTTGTATATCTAGCACCAGAGTTTCAAGTAATGATTGTAGATGGAGGAACTATCAATTTCTTAGGAAAATGCAATAATATCAATCTTACTATGGGGGAATATGTAATGAATAGTCCAATAATTTCTATACCCATGGGTGGTGTTGATGCCGTACTTGGAATCCAATGGTTATAATCATTAGGAACAATGGCTTTTAATTTTCAAGAATTTTTCATGAAATTTTCATTGGAAGGAAAAGAAATTGAGTTAATAGATATCACAGGGAAACCCAATAAGGTGATAAGCTCTAATGGCATGAAAAAATTATTGAAAAAAGGGCATCAAGGTGTAATTTCAAAACTATGCTCACTAGATGTTCAGACATCTAAGCCATATATTCCCCTAGATCTCCAAGGGATCATTGATAAGCATTCCAAAGTATTTTAAGATATTCCCAAAGGTCTTCCACCCACTCGAAATCATGATCATGCTATTCACCTAATTCCTGAGAGTTTTCCTCCTAACATAAAGCCGTACATATACCCTTATGCCTAGAAGAGTGAAATTGAGCATATGGTTGATGAAATGTTAGAGGCTGGCATTATTAGACCTAGCCAAATTTCTTACTCTGCACCGATGGTAATGGTACTCAAGAAAGATGGCTCATGACGTATGTGTTCAGATTATAGATAGCTCAACAAGATCAATATTAAATATAAGTTTCCCATTCCCTTCATTGATGAATTGCTAGATGAACTACATGGAGCAATTTATTTCACAAAGTTGGATATTTGTTCAGAGTATCATCAGATTAGAATGAAGGAAGAAGATGTCCCAACAACAACATTCTGAACTCATGAAGGCCATTATGAAATTTTGTCCATTCCTTTTGGCCTTACAAATTCACCTTCCACATTCCAAGGGTTGATTAATTCCGTTTTCAAGACCTTCCTTCAAAATCTTTTTTTAGTATTTGTTGATGATATACTAATCTATAGTAAGTCTTGGGAGGATCATGTGCGACATGTTGACAAGGTGATACAACTACTAAAGGAGAAACAACTATATGCCAAACCATCCAAATGTTTCTTTGGGGTGAAGGAGGTATATTATTTGGGTCATATTATATCTCATGAAGGTGTCAAGCTAGACCCTAACAATATTAAGGCCATGATGGACTGGTCTATTCCCAAAACATTGAAGAATCCTAGAGGATTTTTGGGTTTGACAGGATACTACCACAAGTTTGTTCGGCACTATGGAAGAATAGGACAAACTTTAATGACACTAACTAAGAAGTATGCATGTTCATGGACTCCAGAGGAAACTAAAGCTTTTGAACAACTTAAAGAGGTGATGTGCAAAGCTCCTATCTTGACCACTCTAGACATCACAAAAACCTTTATTGTGGAATGTGATGCCTCAAGAAATGGAATTGGTGTTGTCCTAATGCAAAAATGAAGGCCCCTGGCTTTTGAAAGTCAGCCACTCAAGGGAAAGGACTTACACAAACCCATTTATGATAAGGAAATGATGGAAATACTACATGCATTGAATAAATGACACCCTTACCTAATAGGTAGGCACTTCAAGGTCAAAACAGATCATGATAGTATTAAATACTTCTTGGAACAAACAATATCTTTAGAAGAACAACAAAAATGGGTGACCAAGACATTGGGTTATGATTTTTAAATCGTCTATAAAAAAGGGAAGAAAAATGTTGTGGCAGATGCATTCTCAAGAAAGGATGAAGATGTTGAGGCCTTTCTTTGTGCTATCTCGATCATCCAACCCAATTGGATAATAGAAGAAAGGGATGAATGGAAGAATAATGAAAACATGTGGACTTGCATTCAAAGGTTGCAGCAGGATTACAGTGCATTAGATACATTTACATGGAAAAATGATTCACTATGGTACAAAGATCGCTTATATTTATGTAAGAAATCCCAACTCAAACAAAAGGTACTATTGGAATTGCACACCTCTCTAGTAGGAGGGCACTCATGATTTTTGAAAACCTACCATAGGGTCAAGAAGGAATTTTTTTGGGATGACCTTAAAACCGATGCTCAAAGGTTTGTGGCAGAATGTTTGGTTTTCCAACAAAATAAGGTGGAAAAAGTTAAGAACCCAGGTATTTTACAGCCATTAGCCATCCCAAGTCAGCGCTGGGAGGAGGTTTCCATGGATTTCATCACAGGGTTACCGAAGTCTAAAGGAAAGAGTGTCATCATGGTGATTGTTGATAGACTGACCAAGTACACACACTTTTGTGCACTCTCTCATCCTTTCAAAGCCAGTACAGTTGCCACCACATTCGTGGAGACATTTCAAAAGCTACATGGAAGCCCAAAGATTATTGTAAGTGACAGAGATCCCATATTCACTGGACATTTTTGGACACAATTATTTTCTTGTTTCGGTATCAATTGGCTCATATCTCATTCTATCATCCTCAACTTGATGGACAAACTGAGATAGTGAACAAACGTCTAGAAGGATACCTTCCTTGCTTTGTCTCTGATAAACAAACACAATGGTTCAAATGGTTACCTTTGGCAGAATGGTGGTATAACACTTCCTTTCATACTGCAACAAAAATGACACCATTTATGGC
>ML808350.1:251862-267326 GCA_009831015.1 Picea engelmannii | reverse complement strand
GTGGGAGTCAACTCTTCAGAAGAAATCGCTTCTACGTTTTCATCTTGAGATGCTTCTTCTTCTTCTTCTTCTTCCTCTTCACAATCTATGTTGTATAATTTATTCTCACCACACTTATGTCCCTTACTATACTTGCTGTCACAATTAAATCATAAACCTTTTGTATTTCTTTCCTCCAATTGTTGAGGTGTCAACCTTGTAGGTTGAGGTGTTCTAGAAGAAGGAGCATTATTCTCTTGATAGATGTTAATAGTGGTCCTTCTAGTAGCCATAGCCATATTTTTACTTTCAACATTTCTTTCCACCCTAAATGAATTCTCCAATGATTTGGGGTCCCAAAGGAGAACCTCATGTTGAATGTTATCCCTTAAAGTTCCTATGAATGCATCAATCAAGTGATCATATGGAATATTTGTTACCTTTATATTCAATCTTTGGAAGTTCTCAATGTGCTCTGTAACTGAATCCTTTTGCTTGAGATTTATCAATTGGCTAAAAAAGTTATTTCTCCTTGTATCCTCATAGTGTGCTATCATTTCTTCCATGAAAATTGTCCAAGTGACGAGTGATTTGCGAGAACAAAGCCATAGATACCACACAAATTGATTGGGTTCTAAATATAAAGAAGCAATTCGTACCTATTTTGTATGATATCACTTGTATGATCTAAATATAAAGAAGAAATTTGTACCATGATCTCACTTTTTAAACCTTCCATCATCCCTTGTAGTTCATCTTTTGTCACCGTCTTCTTTTGTAAATCATTTATGTCCCTACGCATTTCTTCACCTTCATCAAGATTCCATGTAGGAATGTCTAGAGGCTTATTTGGTGTAGAAGTTCCCTTTTTTGGTGTCATGTTGGCCAAGTATCACTTTTAAACCTTGATTTTGAGGTGGTTCATCTAGAAAATATTTCTTCTGTTCTATCTCCAAAATTTTAGCCCTTTTGGGTATGAAAAATTATTTTTTTGTAGTTCTCTGATATTTCTTCTCCGCAATGCCATAGGTCTGATCAAAATTAGATGTGTCAAGTGGAATTTATGGTAACTTCCCCACATATTGCTGATTTTTGGCCTTTCTGGGAGATCTCACTTGTATAGCATGCCCCTCACAACATAATTGATATAAAATTCTGAAAATTGTACCAGAAATAGTATAGACTGTCCATTATCCAATGAAACTAGTCTCACTCAATTTGTATACTCTAGGAATAATTTATGATTGTTTTACTTGGAACATATTCTTGATACTAGTCAATAGGACTAGTCACATACCCTATCGTCCATAGGGTGTATCTACAAATCTAAGATGACCCAAAAGCTAACTTTTTTATCATAGATAGTTTAGTAATTTATGTGAATATCCTACAAATTTCAGGGTCTGAAATGTTACAAAAACAATTTTATAGTGACAATTACATGATGACTCAATTCAAGAGGATTCCAAAACCCTATCTTACACAGGTTGTAGCTCCGAAAGTATAATTCCTCTGGAGATGATATTTGAACACAACGTACCTTGGTATGTCTACTAAATATAATCCAAGTGGTTCCTTCTGAAACATCATAGAAAACAAATTATAGAAAAAATTCCAAGGTGTCTCAGATGTAGCAGTGAAACCCCAAGACCTTGAGATCTGATACCATATGTTATGAACCAAATATTAATATATCACAGAAAAACCTCAAAATAAGTACTCAACGCCTTGAAAAAGAGATAAGTTTAGATAATAAGCCTCTTCGAGGGGGCAACCTCTTTATACACCACATAAATGTCGAAATACAAGATGATTCCAAATGAAAATGTCTCCTTGGTATATATAGGAGACTAGGAGGTATAATTACAACTAATGGACCCAAGATGACATAAATAAAATAACATTACTAATGTAATATTCTCTAATTAAGGGGTAATGTGCCACTATTTAGGGCTTAACATTTACATGGTGTATATTTAAGGTTTATATTGTCCTTCTACGCAAACTCGATTTCCTTTGTCCTTAACCATATTTAAATCTCCCCTTTCATTGGATTCCATGGCCAAAAAATTCCCTTCTACGTTTTCATTCTCATTGTTTTTCTTCAACAGATCCCTTCCAATATATCTTGTGCACTTCCATCCATCAACAAAACCATTTTTTAGACTCTTGGGCTGGCCGAGGTTTTGATCTCAAAGGTTTCCAACAAAACCCTTAAACTATCATCCCTCATGGTAAACCAGAAGGAAACACTGTGCACAGAGTGCACAACATAGTCTTACTCGAGATAGCTTATGGGGGAGTGAAAGACTCAGATGTTTGTAGTCAGGGCAGGGATTGGGGATGTGATATGTTACTTTTCCTCATGTATCACATTTATTATCCATTCATTTAAGCCTAGTATTCATTCATCAAAGAAACTATGCATTCATGCTATCATAATCTAATCTAAACATCCATTCTTTAACCGATAAATAGAATAAACAATAAAACATGCATTTAGACACATTAACACAACAAATTTATCGTGGTTCACCCCCCCTGGGGCTACGTCCACACAAATTTATCTCTTATGCTCTTTTATTCATAATTAATCAAAATATGTTTTTTGTGCATTACATTACTCATTATTACAATAAAAAAGTAGGATAAGTTTCATTCGTGAGGCAAACTAGACCACACTAGTCTCAACAGCCTGTGACCTAACCCTCAAAACCATGCTCACTAGCTTATTCAAACCAAATTATTGTCTCCTTGACCAACCTCTACTAGACCTCCTAGGCATTTATTTATACTATTCTATTGTATCATTTCCATTACATTCATATAAAAACCCTAACCCTAACATGGCTAGGTTTGTTTTCATTTAAGCCACATTGTTTTTCCTCCGTCTTTCACATGTTTCTTTTCCTTCATCTTCTTCATGTTGCTTCTCCTCCACATATGGGATGTGCTCAAAAATAGGTTTCTCTCCCAAAATAGTCTCGTGCCAACATCGTATCACCTACAAGGTGCCAGGATATCCCTCCATCGCCTCAATTTTCATAGCTTGTTCTAAGGATTCCCCCAAAGTGGCTATCCTCTATTGGGTTAGCAAGATTTAGGTCAATGGTAAAAGTCCCTGAATGAACCATTATCACTGCTAGTATTCGTGGATGGAGTTTTCTCATTTCCCTATCACATCCTTAAATATTTGGTTATATTCACAAGAATATTCTCCATCTCTCTATTTAATTTCTCACAATTCAAACAGAGCATGTTGCTCAGATTGAGTTAGTGAAAGTTATGCTATAAACTTTTGTTTCACTGGAATTAAAGAAAAGGGTTTCCCTTGGGGATTCCCTGGTTCAATGGATTTCATATACCATTTTAATGCTTGACCCCTTAACATGGTCTATAAATCAACTAGTTTATTCACATCTAGAGTTCCACAAGACCTCCAGATGGCCTCACAAAGGAACCAATGTTGTTTGACATCCCCATCCCCTTTACCCAAAAACATTCCGCATAGAGTGCACAACGTAGTCTCACCCGAGATAGATTATGGGGGACTACAAGAATCATATGTCTATAGTGAGGGAAGGGATTGGGGACGTGATCTGTTCCTTTTCCTCATGCACGACATTTATTATCCATTCATTTAACTAGAGTATTCATTCATGAATCAAACTATGAATGCATGTTGCCATAATATAAAATAAAGATTCATTATTTAACACATAAAAAAATAGCACTAGAACAATCATTTAAACACATTAACACAACAATTTTATCGTGGTTCACCCCCCTAGGGATACATCCACAAAGATATGTCTCTTCTGCTATTTTATTCATGATTATTCAAAATATGTGTTGTGTGCATTACATTCTTCAGGATTAAAATAAAAAAGTTGGGTAAGTACCCTCTGTGAGGAAGACCATACCACACCAGGCTCCATATCCCATGACCTAATCCTCAAAAATATGCTCACTATCTTATTCAGACCAAACTATATTTCCTTAACCCACCTCTACTAGACCTCCTAGGCCTTTATTCATATTATTCTATTGGCTCATAACCATTACATCCATATCCAAAACCCTAACCCTAACATGGATAGATTTGTTTTTATGCGTGACACATTGTTTTTTCTCCACATTTCACATGTTTCATTTCCTCCACATATGGTGTGCGCTCAAAAATAGGATTTTCTCTCCCAAAATAGGCCAATGCTAAAAAATAGGCTTTTCTCTCCCAAAAAAGCCTACGCTAACACAACCCAACTGCATATGGCATGCTTAGTTGGAGGAGTATTAGTTCTTGTGCTTCAAACTATGACACAGGACTAGAAAACTAGTAGCAACAACTACATGAATTATCTACCAAGAGATGTGCCAAATTGACGCACATGGTGAGATGGGTTGGTACAGAGGTAAGAGAACCTCCTACTTTTTATGGTTTGAATGATTAAGAAGAATTTTTAATGAATTATGAGGTAGAGTTTATGGAAAATCATAGATTACCAGTGTTATAAACTTATTTAAAAGCTACACCTGCAAGATGGTGGGGTACACACAAGGAAAATAAAAAAAATTGGTTTAAGTGCAAAAGATTATTGTGCTTCAGATTTTGTGCAGAACAAGAACACAAATATGAGGATAAATATCAGGGATTTGGAAAACCTTAAGAACATGTAGAGAAGTGCATATTTCAATGGAGATTAGTACCACCATAATAATGTCCACACCATTTTATTCACACACTAGAATGCATTCCGAGGAATGGGTACATGGAATGGGAACAAGAAAGAGAAACTGCTAACTAGGAAGAGATACAACAAAAATTTATAGTTACATTTTCCTTTGAGAATGACATCCTAGATATTGATACAACATTGAAAGTGGTAATAGATAGGATATTCAAAGAAACAGAATTTGAAATAGTCCCAACATATCGAAAGCAGGGTAAACGAATAGTGAAATAATTGCTACATTGTTATCACATTGCAGAAGAAGAATATCCAATACAATATAACATGCACAACATACAGATCCCAGAAGTACAAGGTTAAAGGGAAGTATAAGGTCCCAAGATATATTAATAAGATTAGGTTTCACCATTAAATATCAAGAAGGTAAACATTGGGACTGTAGAAAACCCAAAGATGGCCAATATTGGAGACTATTGGGATAATCAGACAGTATAAAGGATCACATAATTACTGCATGAGTATAGTGACTTATTCCCAACAACATTTTTAGAGATGAAGGGATTATCATGAGAGATAGGAGAGATGAATATATCGTTGAAACTAGAAGCAATACCTATCAGACAAAGGCCTTACATATTGAATCCAATATACAAAGAGAAGGTGAAGACATAAATTGACAAGATGCTAGAAGCTAGTGTCATAGAGCCCATAGAAGAGTCATAATGGATCACTCCTATGGTGGTGCAAGAAAATAAGCAAGGAGGGATCAATATTTATGTATATTTGATAAAATTGAATGATTATTTCCTACATGATCCTTTTTCTACCCCATTTACAAATGAAGTTTTGGAGAATGTAGGGGGGTAAGAAGCTTATTCTTTTATAGATGGATTTCCAGGTTATCATCAGATAAGGATTGCACCTAAATATAGACACAAGACTACATTTTCTATAGAGTGGGGCTCATTTCAGTATAGAGTTATGTCATTTGGATTGAAGATTGCACTAGCTATTTTTTCAAGCATGTTGAAGTATTAAGGCTAATGTTGGATAGATGTAGGAAGTGTCATATCTCATTAAATATTAACAAGTGTATTTTCAGTGCACCCTTTGGGATTTTGTTAGGACATGTGGTGTGTAAAAAATGTCTCCTGGTTGATCCTTCTAAGATTGATTTCATAGTTAGCTTACCACCACCAAAGTTAGTGTGCCAGTTGAAGAGTACATTGGGCCATACAGGGTATTACAGAAAGTTCATAAGAGGATATGCACAAATTAATGCACCAATGGAGAAGTTGTTGAATAAGGACACTAATTATTAGTGGATTGATGAATGTCAGCAGAGTTTGGACATTTTAAAAGAAAATATGGTTACTGCGTCGATTTTAGTATTTCCATATTGGGGAAAAGTATTTCATGTGCATGTGGATGCATTTGTAATAGAATTAGGAGCACTATTAACCCAACTAGGAGAAGGTGATATAGATCACCCTATTTCATTTGCAAGAACAAAGTGATCATATTCAGAACAAAACTATAATACTATAGAGAGGGAAGGAATAGCTATGGTGTATGCTTTGCAGAAATACAAACATTACTTCTTAGGGAAACATTTCAAGATGTTTATAGATCATTCTGCTCTGAGATATTTAGTCAATAAGCTAGTGTTGGGGGGAAGGATATGAAAATGGATAATTTTTTTCCAAGAATTTGATTTTGAAGTTGTGGTGAAACCTGGAATATTGAATGCAGGACCAGATCACTTATCCAGGATAACTAATGGAGAAGAACCTAGTAACTTGGAAGACAAATTTCTAGGTGCACAATTGTTTTCAGTACAGATAGTTGATGAGTATTTTGTTGACATTATTGAGTTTTTGAGTATAGGATTTGCACCAAGAGAATTTACTACTATGTAGAAGAAAATTTTGGTGGTCATAGTTGTATATTATCATTTGATTGCAGGTCATTTATACAAACTAGGAGAAAACAACATCTTGAGAAACCCACTATTTTGGCAGAGGCGCATGAAGGAATTGTAGGAGGGAATTACGTAGGAAAAGATACCACACAGAAGGTATTAAATGTAGGATTATGTTGGCCAACAATTCATAAGGATTCAAAGGAATACAATCAGAAGTGTGATGTTTTTCAAAGAGTTGGGAAGCCATCCAGGAGGGATGTGATTCCATTGAGACCATAGGTTACTTTACAGGTGTTTGATAAATGGGTAGTAGATTTTGTAGGTCCAATTAATCCACCAACACGACTATCAGTAGCTAGATATATTGTTATAGAAAAACAATACTTGACCAGATGGGTTGATGTAGCACCAGTCAAGGATTGAAGTGCAGATACTGTAGCATGCTTTTTATTTGAACATGTAGTGACAAGGTTTGGATGTCCAAGAATATTGATGAGTGATCACGGGACTCAATTTATTAACAGTACAATTGAGGAAATTATTGAAGAGTTTAAGATACATCACCATAAGAGAATTCCTTAGCACCCTAAATAAAATGGGATAGTAGAAGCCTTTAACAAGATTTTGGAGAATTCCTTGACAAAGATTTGTAATGTAAATAGAGATGATTGGGATTTAAAGGTACCGACAGTACTTTGTTCTTATAGAACTACCTACAAGAAGATAAAAGGGTAGACACCCTTTAGATTGGTGTAAGGATAGGAGGAAGTAGTTACCTTACAATATTTGATACCAAGTCTATGAATTGCAACAATTACAGATATCATAGAAAGGGGGAGAAGCGCAGGAAATATTGGCTCGATTGATGGAAATAGAAGAGGACACAATCATGGCAGGTTTCCATAAGGAGGTGTAGAAATAAAAGGATAAATCATGGAATGATAGAAATATCAATAAGAAGAAGTTTAAGGAAGGATACCTAGTTCTCCTCTATGACAGTAAGTATTTGTAGCACCCAGGGAATCTTAGAATGCATTAGCTAGGGCCATATCAGATAAAGTTCATCACAGATGGAGGTGTTGTATAGTTGAAAGACTTAACAGGAAAGGAAGTTCAAGGACTGGTGAATGGTATTCGATTGACATTGTATAGGAATAGATGATCTACTAACCCTTAGTAGTTGCAGTGCAACAAATAGTCTTGTACACATTTTAAATAGTAGAAGTTAAAAGAAGAAAAAGAAAAAGAAAACTAGAAAATGAATAAAAAAAAATCCAAAACGAAGTAATTAGAAGAACAAGTGATAGAAATATAGTTGGGAATGATAGCACGCAGCAAGTAGAAATTTGGTGCGACATAATTTAGTAGACTGAGTGCAGAAAAAATGAACACTGAACGATGGGACGAAGAATGATCGAAAAAGTGGAAAACGTTTATAAAAAGGGGAAAAGCTCAAACAAGTCCAACACATAGCGATGTTTGAGAAACAAATACCTTAAGACCACAAATAAAGGGTTCTTAAGAAAGAGAGATAATTATTCATATGCAAGACAAGAAAAATGTCACCCCCTAAAGTTGGTGCTCTTGAACTATTTGTAATGGTGACCCGAAAAACAAGGAGGAAGAAGGAAAGAATGGCAGAACCAAAAATTTTCGTGGAGCTAGAGAATGCTACAATGTCAGAGACTGAATCCATCATTCCAATAAGTATATAAGAATAAATATCAACCATAGAATAGGTGAAAGTGGTTCATAGCATGGGACAATCATAAAATCCTAATGTTGGGGCAAACCCTAATCCCCAAAACCCAACAACTGCGGAGGAAATGAAAAAACAGAAATAGAATGTCATCATAGAGGAAGTCATAGTTGAAGATATTACCATCCAAAAAGAAATAGAGGGCGAAGAAGAAGAAGAATTCGAGGACGAAGTTACATAAGAAAATCCATCTATGGGCCAGAAGAAGAAAGAACCAGGAACAGTAGAGATCACGTTACCTTATATCCCAGATGTCGTAGTTATAGTGGAAGACATGCTAAGGAAGGTGTCAAAGCTAAAATATGCAAATCATGATGTAATAGATGCAACAAAGTTTCCTGACCTTGCGCAAGAAATATACTTGGATAATAGGGGGGAAGTAGGACCCTTAGGGAAACCCATTTTGGAGCTCAGGCAGTGGAACACAAGCTTATACAAATCAGGCATTATGAATTTGTTGGACATACTGCATTTTGAGTGTGGTAATAATGTGGGCCTATATGTGAAGTAACTACTAGATGTTGAGATTCAACAAGAAGATCCTAGTGAAAATTATGCAACTACACTAGGATGGAACCTCAGGCTATTTTTAGGTGGAAGTCTATTTTTAGATGATGTTTATTTATAGATGGTGAGAAAATTATATTTATAGATGTATGTCGACTATTATTATCCTTTAATAATAGTTGGACAATAATTATTAATCTATTCTCAATGAAAACTTGGAAATAGTTAACTGAAGTGGAAAATTAGTTAGCTATAGGAAATTCAAGTTCAAAGGTTGGTTGGTGGGACATGAAAATTGAATTATTTGTAACTGAGTGATTCGAAGTTGTAACAGAATTGGATGTGTAGTTATGTGAGTTGTAAAGTAGTTTAACTCAGTTAAGTGAGTTAAGCTCAGTTGTACTAGTTGTAACTGAACTTAAACTAGTGAGAGATCAGTAAATTAATTATTAATTAATTCACAATCAATGGTCTCACATGCAACTAAAGATTTACCATTGTTAACTACATGCATGTCAGATCCAATGGAGACCCAGTTGAGATAACAGGTGAAAGGGACCGCTTGAATATTAGTTGTGAGTTTAGTGGGTGCAATCATGCAACCAAACACATAGTGGATGTGCCCATGAGGATTGTGTAGCCTAGTCAAGAGGGATTCATTCATTGCAAATATTTTCCATCAGCAAGGATTTGCGCAGAGGATGCAGGCTGTCTGGAAGCAGTAAATTGGCACATGAATTTGTCAATTTTTGTATGACAATGTCAGATAATTGTATACTATACTGGGAGCTCTTGGATTAGAAATTTGTATGAGATTGTTTCATGATCCATGATATATACATAATATATGATAGTGGGGTTTTTAGCTTTATGCTTTCCCGGTAAAACATCTATGTTATGTGTGATTGATCTTTCCTCTTGATATTGCAATTGGCGATCGTGTTTTAAATTCCGCAAGAATATTTGTAGAAGCGATTATGTATTTAAAAATGGCATATAATTGTTATATCAGGAGAATCCAGGAAATACAAAATTTGTATTAAAATTTCTACATGGTATCAAAGCACAGGAAATTGTAGAAGCTAAGTTTGTGATTGGATAGAATTCGAATTTGCAGAAAGACTTTCTTGGTGCTACAACTGATTCAAGATCAAAATGGATTTCAATGGATTGATGTTAGAGAATGCACTCGAGGGAAGCTCGAACTACATTTCTTGGAAGGATGGGATGGAGGAAGTACTCGAAGACAATGGCTTGAAGGAATTCATTGACAAAGATGTTCCTAAGCCAGATGTTGCAGACACTGCAAATGTTGATGCATGGAAAATGAAAGTGGAAAAGGCGAGGAGGATCCTGTTGGAGGGAGTATGAGACCACATTGTCTCAAGCCTCCATGGGAAAGTCACACCATATGCTATGTGGAATACTTTGATGGATATATTCCAAAACAGCAACAACCATAGGAAATTGGTGCTCAAAGATAAACTCAGGAAGATCAAGATGGAGAAGGGAGACTCCATTCCAAAATATCTCACGAAGTTTGTACAATGTTGGGATGAGCTGGGGAGTGTGGGAATAATAGTCACTGATGATGATTTGGTGAGCTTGGTTATCCTATGACTTCCTAAGAGTTGGCACAGTTATCAAGACTCTGTCAATGGAAGGGAAAAATTTCCAGATTGGGAACGACTATGGTCGGATCTAGTGCAAGAGGAGTTCATGCGGAACACCAGAGATGGATCTTCATCAAAGAATGATGATGAAGAGGATTTTGTTGTGGCTTCCAAGGCAAGGAAATGTAAGGGGAATAAATTCCATTCAAGATCTGAGTCTAAAGGCAAGAAGCTGGATTTGTCCAAAGTGAAGTGTTTTCATTATCACGAACATGGGAATCTCACTAATAATTGTTTGCAGAAGAAGAAGAACAAGAAAGATTTTGGAGCTACAGCTGGTGAGGCCCTTGTCTCAGAATTTGAAATTGACTTCTCCTTGATTGCATGCATGGAATCAAGTGCATTTGGATCAGTGTGGAATTTGGATAGTGGTGCTTCCTTCCACATGACAGGAGATAAGCATCTTTTCAGTAACTTGGAGGAGAAAGATCTCAAAATGCATATTGAGATGGGTAACGATGGACAATATATTTCGACTGGAATTGGTACCATTACCTTTCAGAGGGAGTCAGGTAAACCATTTTAATTGAAAGATGTTATGCATGTTCTAGGTCTGAAGAAAAACTTGGTCTCAGTCGTAATGTTGGAGGACAGAGGCTATGACGTTGTTTTCAATGATGGAAAAGATTTCCTGCGACATAAAACAATAGGTCAAGTCAAGAAGATAGGGATTTGAGTTAAGAATAGCTACAATATGGAGGTAGATGGTTTCACTTCCATGATGGGAAAGGCATACAAATTTGTGAGCTAGGATGAGGGTGAATTATGGCACAGGTGATTGGGCCATCTTCATAATGGAGCCTTGAAAATCATGCAGCAAATATCTACTGGACTTCCAATGAGAACACTTTCTTAGTTAGATCAGTGCAAGGGTTGCAACATGGGGAAGTATGTAAATCCCACCTTTCATGAAAATGAGAATCATGCTTCGGTGATCCTGGAGAGAATTCACACAGACGTGTGTGGACCATTCCCGGTTGCTTCAACAAAAAAAACATAAGTATTATGTTATTTTTGTTGATGAATTTTCTCGTAAATGCTAGATATTCTTCATACAGAAGAAGGATCAAACATTCTCAAAGTTCTGTGAGTTTAAAGCATTGGTGGAGAAAGAGTTGGGGAAGAAAGTGAAGGCTCTGAGGAGCTATAATGGTGGATAATACACCTCTAATGAATTCAAAGACTTCTGCAGAAAAGAAAGAATTCAAAGAGAACTCATAGTGCCTCATAACCCACAACAAAATGGGGTTGCAGAGAGGAAGAACAGAATGATCGTGGGTGAAACATGAGAGATGTTGCATGATCAGAGCCTACCAATGCATTTGTGGGTGGAAGAATGCAACAAAGCGGTTTATGTGCAAAATCGTTGTCCTCATAGA
This sequence comes from Picea engelmannii, assembly GCA_009831015.1. Classification (NCBI taxonomy): domain Eukaryota; kingdom Viridiplantae; phylum Streptophyta; class Pinopsida; order Pinales; family Pinaceae; genus Picea; species Picea engelmannii. Next base: position 255,414 of record ML808350.1, on the reverse strand, counting down.
GTACTTGGTGTGAGTACACCTGAAGAAGCTTTCACTGGTAAGAAACTTGATGTTTCTCATTTTAAGATTTTTGGCTCATCTGTTTATGTGCATGTGACCAAGAATGCCAGGAAGAAGCTGGAGTCGACTGCTAAATTTGGGATATTTGTGGGGTACACAGAAACACCCCATAATTATCGTGTGTATTTTCCTAAAAATAATATGACTATTATGTGACGGGATATAAAATTTGATGAGGGGAAAACCATGCGGTTGTCATTTGAGAGGGAGCTAGAATTACATGCAGAGGAGGAAATGTTGGTTCCCAAAGATGAGTCTCAAGATGTGGATCAACCACATGAGGAAGTTCATGGAGTGGAGGAAGCCACTCATGTAGATCCATCCATAAAAAATGGCAAAAAATGCACCACACAAGTTGATAGATTGAGACTAGATGCTGCACAGAATGTAGGATCTCCTACTTCATAGCGTAGACAAAGACAGTCTCTTAATCGATTTACTGGATACATGGATCTCATGAGAAAATGTATTGTGACTGAAACATCTTCCTTTCAGGAATCGGTCCAGGATCCCACTTGGGTTGATGCAATGGTGGAGGAGTACGACTCCATTGTCAAAAACAGTGCATGGGAAATTGTCCTAAGACCGATTGAAAAATCAGTGGTAGGTTCGAGATAGATCTACAAGGGTAAGATTTTAATCATTATTATTTATGTTGATGATTTAATATTGACTGGTGATGAGAAGTTGATACAGTCATGCAAGGAGGACCTTGCAAAGGAGTTCGAGATGAAGGATATGGGCCTTCTTCATTATTTACTTAGATTGGAAACATGGCAGTGAGATGGTGAAATTTTTGTGTCTCAAGGCAAGTATGCAAGGGAGATGCTGGGTAAGTTTCACATGCAGGGCTGCAAACCCATGGATACTCCTCTTCCAGGAAACTGCAAGAAAGAGGATGCTACTTCTGGAGAGGTAGTTGTTGTAGGAAAATCTCCATGCGGACAACTAGATCACCTCTAGAGCTTGACCTTAACCCTAGATAGAAAAATTCTTATCATGGACACTGAATTCCTTTCAAATCTATCTAAACTAACACATGAGAAGGAAGGATGATAGAGGTACCTTTTTATCGACGTTTGTCCCTGCACGCTCCTGGTTGCACTTCGATCCTTTTCTCCTCACTGGATCCTGTGGAAAAAGCAAGATACGACCGCTTCCTACTCTATTGATATTAGCTTGAAAATAGATCTATCAACTAGTGATAAGTTCATGTGGCTTTTAGACACAAACTAGAAAGAAACAGGCCAAGCGTGTCATATTGATGAGAATAATGACAACAGTACTTACAATCGTAGATGCGAATGCGACAGCTTCGTCAAGTCCCCTTCGTCTAACCCTTTCCTAAAAGCTCCACATTCTGGATAACAACAGCTTCACTAATCACTCCCCTTTGGCTGACTGTGAATTTCCTCCAAGATCATAAGTTTCCTGTATTCAATTCTTCCCCCAATTAGCTCTGTTCCAGCACCACTTATGAGATCATAAGTTTGGTGTGATTCTCCATTTCCATTCCTCTTTCACCATTAGAAAGCTTGCTTATATAGCCTTGGAGAGGCTTTAACCACTTGAGATATCCTTGGGGAAGGTGAGGATTTTCCTCCTTCAGTGTAGGATCTGCCCTAGGATCATGGTTGGACTAGGGATTTGAATCCAACTGCCTTCCAAGAATGAAAAGATGCTTCCCCCATTCATCTCAACAGCTTAACAACCTCCCAGAATAGGTAGTGCTCCCTCAAAAGGGCCATCAAAGCATTGTAGCACTCCCTGGTAAGATTTAGGGGGCGCCAACGCTCTCAAAATCTATAGCGCTCCCTCAAAAGGGCCAGGGGAGCGTTATAACGCTCCCTGACAGTGTAAGGGGGAGCGTCGACGCTCCGAGATAGTGTAAGGGGGAGCGCTCCTCTCCAAAAACTCAGTTTTTGAGGTGCTTTCAGATGGCAAAAGGTTTGCAAGCCTGTTGACTCATTTCTCCTCTTCCAAATCAGATGTTTGAGGTGTTTCAAGTGTCTTTCTCATGTCGTTATAGGCACGACATAGGCATCATGGAAATATGCTTTCTTTGACACCTGCGACACTTGCGACCTTTGTAATGATGACACTTGCGACACTATCAAAGTGAGTAATTTTGATGTGTAACAGATTGCCCCCAAAAGTATGAAGTTAGAAGATGCGAACTGATAACTGAAATGCTTTGTAGACTCTCAAGAAAGGGTATAGACTCGGAGAACCTGACAGAAGCTGCACACAAACATCCAACAAATATCATGACACATTTCAAAACCCAAGGCAGACATACCTATGCTTGGGTGATCAAGGCTTGCAAGATATGGCCACCATAAAATACACTACGGATCCATAATTGTATTGATGAAAAAGGTATATCCACTGAAGATACAATGTGGATCTATACTCTGATGACTCGGACTGATCGTAGCCACGAAGAATACACAGTGGATATACGAGATGACAAGACATAACCACGACCAATACAAAGTGGATCTATGTAACAGTATATGTGTCATTTGTCCAATAGAACTCCTTCGCAACCTGGGCAAAGCGTATATCAAAGTGACTGCCCAACCCAAGGTCTTATTACCAATCCCAATATGGTACGAATCTGACCATGCGAATGGATGTTTTGACGTCGAACATGGCAGAAACCACTTGATTACCGGTCAATGGTGTGAATCGTTAACAAGTGCGAGGGAGATCATCATTAATGTCAATGATTCCCAAGGTACCCTAATACATTCCAGCGAATGTGAATAAATGAGCTGAGGTCGAACATCCGTGGAATCATTCAATCAAGGGTCAATGATGTAAACCCACTGTCGGATGTGAGGAGGCCTGCCATTGAGGCATGCAAGTCCCAAAGTACTAACTGGTTTCTAAGTCTGATTCCCGGATAATGTGTTGGAGTCGACAGGAATAGACTCGTCGAGGGAGGGCCTTGATGTATCCCCCATCAACGACACGAAACAGACACAGAGATGTAATTGGTAGATCAAATGGACATGGGCTGACACAGGTTTTGAGGCAAGATATTTGGGATGGCTGACTCTCGAGGCGGATACTTCCCTTGAACACCGAGGCACAGCAGCAAAACATGACATGGACCAAAAATATGCAGTGGATACTGTGACTTACGTCGGGTGACCCAAAGGAGTGAAAGGAAACTCAGAGGATTGGCTCAATGCAGAGGTTCAGCGGGTTATGATATGTGCAAAGTGATAAAGTGTCGTGTTCAAGGGCGACTCTAAGAAATGCTGGATGATGTTCTCAAGAGACTGCTTGGCTTGCTCCTTTCAATTTTTCCCCCACCCAGATAGATGAGTACCTCTTTTTAATTTAATGAGCTCGAGGAGGATAACACATGCTCGATATAACTCACCTTTGGTAAGTTCCTCTTCCTTTGTTTAACGAACCGGAAGAAGTAAGGGTTCGGTCCCATATGGGTCTGTCAATGTGTGCTTTAACGAGTCCAAAGAC
>ML808350.1:227723-248991 GCA_009831015.1 Picea engelmannii | reverse complement strand
TGTGGATTTACCCTCCAAGGAGCCCGAGTGAGTTTGACCAATGTCTGCTCCAGGTACAGTGAGACTTCCCGTCACCGTCACCTTGTGTAAGACCCTAAATATTATGGCCACTAAGGTTACCAATTTGCAGTTAGCCCCTGGGCAGGAACAGTCAATAGTCCGATCCGAACGTACGGGCAGGGTATCAAGCCCGAAATCAACTAAAAGGCTTCCACGCAGTAATTGTGGATTTACCTCAAAGTGATCCCCATAATACGATCTGACCACCACAATCAGTTAAACCACGGAGGGTTAGTCCCCGTAGCTTACCCGAATGAGACCTCGTGCGTAACCCCTGTGTGAGAGGGGGATCCCAGGCAGACTTATACGATAATTGGATTTGACTCTCCCTAACTCAGGATGCTACTGTTTGTTTTGAAAACTTTGGAGAGTTATGCTCACAACCCTAATCCAAATTACTAAGCCTAGTCTACTGTTGGTGGAGGATCCTAGAAAGAAAAAGTTCTAGATAACTTTTAATTAGCGTTGATTTTTATGGCTGTTCTTTACGCAAAGGGGTGCATGGAAGTGAAACAAATGGAATTATGACTGAGACCCAAAGAGTGCATCAAATATGATAAGCAATCATTTCTTTTCGATGAACATCTAGCTAAGGGAGAGAGAGAGTTATTTCACTAACAAGCGCAACTATGGAATGCCCTCAAACGATTCTTTTCTCAATCAAATCATGATGTAATGAAAAAAAAAATTAAATGACTTCTAATATGCTCAATCAATCATGAAGATATCTTTTATTGTTTGCGTATGGGTGATGATCAATACAACACAATGCTTATCTTTGCTAATTATCTTCTTGGTATGAATGAAAACCAAACTAGCATAAGCAAGAGTCACACAAACAATACACCCTTCGTAGCAATCAGAACGAAAAAGCGAAAGAAAAAGAATCAATCAAAGAGAAAACAAAATTCACACCCAAAAAACAAGAGTTGAAGAATAATGACCTTGACCAAAATCAAGACAAAGAGGTCTGTAGGCCTTTGATGACCTTCACCAGGGTTTTTACTCAGCTGAGGAGGAGATAAAAACAATGCATGGGTTTCAAATTTCACTCAACAGGAAAAACTCAATGAAAAAGTGAAGAAGGCTGCAAGATCCAATTAACAAGGTGTTTATTCTTCAAAGAGGACAGATGTCAAGGCTGAAAGGGAAGAGAAGTTGACTCACTAGGTCACTCAACAAAAGGGACACAGAGGTAAACCCTGAAGGAGGCAGTTTTGGAGGGTTTTTTGGCCAAAAATAGGTTGGCTCTCTATTGCCAAAGGCAAGGAGCGTTATAGCGATCTGTACAAAGGTATGGGGGAGTGTTGGCGCTCTTTTAACACTAGGACAGGGGCGCCAGGGTCTAAAAGCCCCAGAAATGTCAAAAAATTCCAAAAATTGAAATTCACACTCGACAACTATGCTGAGTATGATGAGGTAAGGAGCCAATCAGCTCAAGAAAATAAACAAAGGAGGAGTAAACCAGGTCTGAAACAATCAAGGGATAGAACAAGGTCAATGAGGAGAAAAATCCAAACAAGGGGTTTCGATTTGAGGCTATCTCCCCAGCGGAGTCGCCAGTTTCTGTTGTAGGAAAATCTCCCTGCGGACAGGTAGATCACCTCTAGAGCTTGACCTTAACCCTAGACAGAAAAATGCTTATCATGGAAACTAAATTCCTTTCAAATCTATCTAAACTAACACATGAGAAGGAAGGATGATAGAGGTACCTTTTTATCGACGTTTTTCCCTGCACGCTCCTGGTTGCGCTTCGATCCTTTGCTCCTCGCTGGATCCTTTGGACAAAGAAAGATACGACCGCTTCCTACTCTATTGATATTAGCTTGAAAACAAATCTATCAACTAGTGATAAGTTAATGTGGATTTTAGACACAAACTAGAAAGAAACATGCCAAGCGTGTCATATTGATGAGAATAACGACAACAGTACTTACAATCGTAGATGCGAATGCGACAGCTTCGTCAAGTCCCCTTCGTCTAACCCTTGCCTGAAAGCTCCACAATATGGATAACAACAACTTCACTTATCACTCCCCTTTGGCTGACTGTGAATTTCCTCCAAGATCATAAGTTTCCTGTATTCAATTCTTCCCCCAATCAGCTCTATTCCAGCACCACTTATGAGATCATAAGTTTGGTGTGATTCTCCATTTCCATTCCTCTTTCACCATTAGAAGGCTTGCTTATATATCCTTGGAGAGGCTTTAACCACTTGAGATATCCTTGGGGAAGGTGAGGATTTTCCTCCTTCAGTTGAGGATCTGCCCTAGGATCATGGTTGGACTAGGGATTCGAATCCAACTACCTTCCAAGAATGAAAAGATGCTTCCCCCATTCATCTCAATAGCTTAACAACCGCCCAGAATAGGTAGTGCTCCCTCAAAAGGGCCATCAGAGCGTTGTAGCACTCCATGGTAAGCTTTAGGGGGCGCCATCGCTCTCAAAATCTATAGCGCTCCCTCAAAAGGGCCAGGGGAGTGTTATAACGCTCCCTGACAGTGTAAGGGGGAGCACTGGTGCTCCGAGATAGTGTAAGGGGGAGCGCTCCTCTCCAAAAACTCAGTTTTTGAGGTGCTTTCAGATGGAAAAAGGTTTGCAAGCCTGTTGACTCATTTCTCCTCTTCCAAATTAGATGTTTGAGGTGTTTCAAGTGTCTTTCTCATGTCGTTATAGGCACGACATAGGCATCATGGCAATATGCTTTCTTTGACACCTGCGATACTTGCGACCTTTGTAATGATGACACTTGCGACACTATCAAAGTGAGTAATTTTGATGTGTAACAGTAGTGGATGATATTGTCTATCAATAGTTAGTGGTTCAGTAATGTATCTAGTGAACATGATACCGAACATTTCCTATGCGGTTAACCAACTGATTCATGCGATGGTTAAGCCTACCAAGATCTTTTGGAAGGTGGGTAAGCATGTCCTAAGATACCTAAGGGGAACATATGAGGTGAAGTTGCATGGATTCATGGACACAGATTGGGTGGGCAGCCTAACGAACAGAAAAATAACATTAGGGGAGATCTTTAGTATCATATCTATAGTTGTTTCTTGGTATAGCAGGAAGTAGAGATCTATGGCACTCATTTCAGTGGAAGTGGAATACATGGCAGAGAGTTAAGCTGGATGTGAGGCTATCTGGATGAGAAAGATCTTGGTTGGTTTGTTTGGTTCTCATTTAGATCCGATAGTGATTCATTTTGATAATCATATTTGCATTAAACTCTAGATTAATCCAGTGTTTCATTATAGATCTAAGAATATAGATATCCGATATCATCATATCAGATATTGTGTGTAGTGGAAGATCATGTTGCTTCAGTACATTTCTAAGGAATATTAGGATGCAGACATTCTGATGAAGGTGCTCACCAGGAGAAAATTCAAATACCATAGAGACAGGATTGGGGTGAAGGATAATCCCTTTCTTGTTGAGAGGGAGTGTTGAGATTCAACAAGAAGATCCTAGTGAAAATTATGCAACTACACTAGGATGGAGCCTCAGGCTAGTTTTAGGTGGAAGTCTATTTTTAGATGATGAGAAAATTCTATTTATAGATGATGTCTGTTTATAGAGGGTGACCAAATTCTATTTATAGATGTATGTCAACTATTATTATCCCTTAATAATAGTTGGAAAATAAGTATTAATCTATTCTCAATGAGCACTTGGAAATAGTTAACTGAAGTGGAAAATCATTTAGCTATAGGAAATTCGAGTTCAAAGGTTGGTTGGTGGGACATGCAATTCGAATTAGTTGTAACCAAGTGATTTGAAGTTGTAACAGAGTTGGATGTCTAGTTATGTGAGTTGTAAAGTAGTTTAACTCAATTAAGTGAGTTAATATTAGTTGTACTAGTTGTAACTAAACTTACACTAGTGAGAGATCAGTGAATTAATTATTAATTAATTCACAATCAGTGGTCTCACATGCGACTAAAGATTTACCACTGTTAACTACATGCATGTCAGATCCAGTGGAGACCCAGTTGAGATAATAGGTGAAAGGGACAATTTGAATATTAGTTGTGACTTTATTGGGTGCACTCATGCAACCAAACACACAGTGGATATGCCCATGAGGATTGTGCAGCCTAGGCAAGAGGGATTCATTCATTGTAGGTATTTTCCATCAGCAGGGATTTGCGCAGAGGAGGTAGGTTGTCTCGAAGCAATAAATTGGCACATGAATTTGTCAATTTTTGTATGACAGTGTGAGATGACTGTATATTGTAGTGAGAGCTCTTGGATTAGATTTTTGTATAAGATTGTTTCATGATCCATGATATATACATAATATATGATAGTGGGGTTTTTAGCTTTATGCTTTCCCGGTAAAAAATCTGTGTTATGTGTGATTGATCTTTCTTCTTGATATTGCAATTGGTGATCATGTTTTAAATTCCACAAGAATATTTGTAGAAGTGATTTTGTATTTAATAGTGGAATATAATTGTTAGATCAGGAGAATCCAGACAATACATAATTTGTATTAAAATTTATACACTAGAATGGGTATATGAAGGTATCATGTGGATGGAAAAGTTGGTCCCTATATATGTCGGTCTCATAGAAAAAATTGCAGGGCTACCTACTAGTGGCATAAAACCTGAGGACTACTTGGAAAACAAAGAAAGGGATAAAGAAATCACATAAGAGGTTAAAGAACAGTTTGGGAAAAACAGGGGAACCAGGGGAAGAGTGATCAAAGACATTAATGATTCCACAACGAGGTTTTCCACGAAGCTGATGGCCTGCAAAATTTTGAGGAAGTGTAGAAAGGAAAAGGCCTCAACAAGAGTCATAGAAGTAGTTGTGCAGTATGCAAAGGGTGTAGTATTAAGTTGGGCTCCATATTTTTTGAACCATTTTTTGATAGATTGTATGGATGCACAGGATAATGGGACAAAATTCCATTATTCATGGTTATTGATATTGATAGCTTTGGTAGGCTAGCAAGAGTCCAAATTTTCATCCTTTCTGGACACAAAAGGGAAATGTTGTGCAACGTGGTATGAAACCTTATGGTAGGAAAAATAAAATAAAAATCAACGAGAGAACAACACAATATTTGCAATGTTCCTAGAAGATATGCGACAGAAGATAACTAATCTGTAGAGAATCCCAATTGAGGTAATCCAGTAAAATGAAGGAATTTCTAATTTTAATGCCTCAAGACACCACATGTAGATTTAGGCCAGAAGAGATCCAAATAAAAAGTGGTTATAAATGAGTTATTTCACAACACGCAAGGAATTATACTAGATTGTGAATGATTGGCCAACGTAGTGGAAAGTATCGGTCACATAGAATAAAGGAAAAAAATCCTAAAGAAAAAGTAGAAGTAGGTCAATGAAAGAAGATAGGAAGTCCAACAGACAACACAAGGAAGGATAGAGAGAGCATTCAAGCCATGGGAAGTAGTGCAACAATAAAGAAGGAAAGGAATAAATAAATTGTGTCAAGGGAAGAAGTAAAAGGGGATGGAGAGTAGGTAAAGGGAGCTCTAAAGGAGGTACAAGATGATGATGCAGAAAATAAGAGAACTGAGATGAAGACCTCAGCCCCACCAAAGAAAAGGAATGGAACATAAGAGGGAGAAATAATGAAGAAGATGAAGTACCACAAGAACCCTCCAGTACTTACTATTACAGAAGACAATGCAGAATTCGTCGTAGATAAATTCCAGGATATAGGGGAAAATGCACTACTTGCAGCGGAGGCATAATGAAAGGATATTATGGATAAGATAGAATAAGTTTATCCCATTATATAGAGGAAACATATAAATACAATGCATCATCCTATAGCGCGACATAAATAAAAAGTACAGGAGGCACCAACGTAGAAAGAAAAAGAAGAGACAGTGCAGACAATGGTTAAGAGCAGTGACAGGTTTAAGGCCACTCAAGAGATTTTGGAAATAGATGAGAACATAGTGCAGAAACTAGTGAAAAACATAGAACATCTAGATTTGGTTTTGGAAAAAATACCCACAAAGGCACTATATGGGTTACAAGCGAGTGTGATGTAAGAGGTTTAGTCTAGAGCTAGGGAGGATTCCACCAACCTAGCACTCGACCGGGAAATTAAGAAGATATTGCAGGTCACTTGTTAGCATATCACACTGGAGAAGGAGGAGGAGATGTAGTGCACGTATAAGTTATAGAAGCAACTTGCAAAAGTATACATCTGCATACTAGAATGTGCATAGGAACTGAAGGTCCTAGTAGAAGAGAAGATACAAAAGATTGCGTAGACACTAGAGAAATATAAAAAAGAGATATAATACTTAACAAAAAAAATAACTCCAAGAAAACCTCCAAAAGTATAGGAAAAAAGAGAGAAGGAGGGTACTGCACACATAAATAGCATAGCGCATGAGGTAAAATAAGTGGAATAATTATATGATAGGACTGCACAAATTTGGACCATCCTGGAAGAAGATGAGAAGATACATCAGCTAGAACAAAGAGAGGGAAAAATGAACATGGCACTTTAGGACTTGAAGAAGAGGCAGAAGAAAATGGAAATATTCTTGAGGCTGAGGGTCATGCAAGAGATGAAAAACATGCAGATAGAGGTAAATATCATACAAGAAGAAAAACAAACAACGCAGGTTCAATTGGAGCCATTTCAGCAAGAGGCTGAAAGAATGATAGACGAACTGTAAACAGAGAAAGGAAGATTGACACAAGTACATGGAAAAATAAGGGAATGTTGGAAAATGTTTAACAGGTAGCATAAGCTTGTCATTGATGGAAAGATCAGAGTATGCAGCGAAGGCAAAACAAGGACAAATTACGCTCCGGAGGAGAAGCGCCAGTGATCGCTGGATCTCATCTTGAATTCCTGATGGCCGTCAGATCTGAATGAAGACAAAAGGAGCGCGCAGATCTGGAGGATAGATCTCAGGCGTTAGATCTGAGTGCAGGGTCTGACCACCATTGGATCGAGGAAAACCTGCACGATCTTTAAAAGTGCAAGGAGTAGAGGGCTCACAAATCCCAGAAGCAGGAGGACCGTCCATCTCAGGGGGTTATGTGGACCGTTGATCCGACTCCCTGTCGGAGTTTTGGGGATCGAGAGTTGGAGATGTCAAAGAATATTGACATCAAGAATCCCGAAATTGCGATGTGTGAAATCCCGACTGAATCTGAACCGTCATATCAAGATGTGATCTAGACCGTTGACCCGACTCCTTTTCGGGGTTTTGAGGATCGAGTGTTGGAGATGTCAAAGAATATTGACATCAAGAATCCTGAAATCGCGATGGGTGAAATCCTGACTGAATCTGAACTGTCAGATCAAGATGTGATCTAGACCGTCGACCCGACTCACGTCATCTAGGAACACGTGGCACAACTAGGTAATGACAAGTGTCAGATTGATTCAATATTTCAGGCACATGTAAGTCACAAATCAGAGTGACACGTGGCAGTATTCAACACGTGTCAATCCACATGTGACGTCAGAAGATGGACACCACTTTGGAGTTTTGAGGATCGCATGTTGGAAATGTCAAAGAAACAATGCTACAGGAATCCCAATTTCGCGATATGCAAAATCGCGACTTAAATCACAGTCGTTGAATCAAGATCAAATCTGGACCATTGATTCCAGTCCATGTCAGAGTTTCAAGGATCGAGTGTTGAAGTTGTCAAAGAACATTCACCATAGGAATCCTGATTTCGCAATATGTGAAATCATGATGTAATCTGAGCCGTCAGATCAAGCTCTGATCTAGACCGTTGATTCCAGTCAATGGAGAGGCATCGGGGATCAAGAGTTGGACATGTCAAAGATTATTGACATCAGGAATCCCGATATCGTGATATGAGAAATCGTGATTTAATCGCAGCCGTTGAATAGAGATCAGATCTGGATCATTGATCAAACTCCATATCAGAGTTTCACGAATAGCGACATAGAGAGGCAAAGAACTCAATGCATCAACAATGCCGAAATCATGAAATCGCGATTCAATCATAGCCATTGAATCAAGATTATATCTGGACCATGGAATCACAGGACATGTGGCAAGTGATCAAAATTTTGCTGACTTGGGATCAATGGAGCATAGTGTCGAAAATCGTGAAATGTGAAATCGCGAAAGTTCCTTATGCATAAGGCTGTGGTCACAGCCCTTAGACACATCAGCGAGAGATGGAGGAAAGAGATAGAGAAACCAAGCTTGTGTTCGGGGATCGTGACTTAGAGAGGCAAGAACACAATGCAACAGGAATTTTGAAATGCCGAAACCCGATTTAAAGGCAAGATTAATAAAGCTCATCCAACGATGTAGATTAACCTGAAGGAGATCTGAGGGCTACTGTTGCATGACACAGTGAAACTACTAGAAACCATTGATGGTTTCTACCAGAGGATGCGAAGACACTTCGGGATGACTGACGGAGGAGGTGAAGAGTCTCTGAGAGGAATGAAGATGTTTGTGGAGGCGATTGACAACTGATGAGCATTGAGGCCTGTAACTGAAACAGAGAAGGTGAGTTCGACTGTCATAGAGAAGACGAAGAGTCTCAAACTGCCAGAGAGGCTTAGGAATCTCAGTATAACATACAGTGATGCTGGACATGCGGGGGGAACCACCAGAGAAGCTAAAGAGTCATGATGATGATCAGATAGAGCACTCGAGAGGTGGAGGATAACGACACAGAGTCAACATGCAGAGGCATTGTGAACATTGCATGCACAAGGTGCACAGAAGCTATAAATACACGGTATAGAGAAGAGATGGGGTTGCTGTTGCTATTGGAGTTTGTTGTGGTTGTTGTTGGTGAAGGTGATTCATGTGTGAAGAAGGAGGAGAGTGCAGCAGCTGAATAACACAGAAGAGGAATTGTGCAGTGAATGGACATGGCGCACAGAGCATAAAAAGCGGAAGAACAGACAACACAAGTGATGTGTGCAGAAAGGAAATGAGGCAGACAGAGCAACGAAGTGCAACGGAATAGTGATGAGTCTGTTAAGCCATTGTTGAACATCATATCACTATAATAAGTTTCAATAGCAAAGATTTATATTTCAGGGTGGTTGGGAGGAGCTACGGAGGACTGGTGTCCTCAAAGGTTCAAGTGGGTGCTTGAACACAGGGAGTTGGTGCTTCCTTCTAGTTGGTGCTAGAGAAACCGGGGAGTTGGTGCTTCCTTCTAGTTGGTGCTAGAGAAACCAGGGAGTTGGTGCTTCCTTCTAGTTGGTGCTAGAAAAACTAGGGAGTTGGTGCTTCCTTCTAGTGGGTGCTAGAGAAAACAGAAATTTGGTGCTCTCAGCAAGTTACAGCTTGCAAAACTGAGGTTGTAGCCTCATTATGAGTTGGTGCTCATATGTATGATACTGTAAAGAATGTAACTATTACTTATCATATAAATAAAAAGAGGTTTTTACCCTGCATGGGTTTCCTCAGGAAATATTTGTCTCTGTGTTTCTCATATATGTGAATGATGCTAAAAGTTCCATTGTTTATTTCCCTGCATTATTGTGATCATCATTCAATGTCTTTACAAAGAGTTTAAAGGAACCATAATTGTTTAAGCATGGTAACAACTGATTCACCCCCCCTCTCAGTTGTCCAACAGGGAAGTGATGACATACCACATGACAACATAGGATGTGGATATATTGGAAAAGAAGAATACACAGGAAAAGGAAACAACAACATAGATGGTAAATAAGTTTCATGTGTGGGAGGTAGAGCTGTAGAAGGTGAACTAAGTGGCTCGGGACAAGCTACATGTTAGTGTTGGGAGCTTGTTGGCACGGGCCTATGGTCGTGAAAAGTCAATATCGAGAACAATGAAACAAACGAGGAATATTGGACCAAGAAGGAGAGCATGCCATATTTTGAGGAAAAGTAGCACACAACAGGATTTGTGAAAATCTAGCACAAATGTGGACAAACCTAGCCATGTTAGGGTTAGGTTTTTTTTTTTGTAAGGGTTTTAACCCAATTTTGTGGTAGAAATAGAAGAGGCATAAGTTAGATTGAGATGTATTAGGTATGATATCCTTATGATCATATCTTTAGTATCTTTTGGAGTCCTTTTTGAGTTTTGAGTCTATATTTTGGTTAGAGTTGTGGAGTTCAGATGAAGTTGATGTAACTGAGGGTTAGGTAGAAAGCTTTGGAGCTTGGTGCTACTATGGTATATTTCAATACTATTTTTAATCCTATGATGTAATGTGCACAATTCCATTTTGATGAATACGAAATAAGCAAAAGATCTTTGTGGACGTAGTCCTAGGGGGAGTGAACCATGGTAAAAACCTTGTGTTGAAATGTATCTGAATGTTTTTCTATTTCTACATCTATGGTTAAATGGATAGATGAATGGTTTAAATTACAACATGCACTAGGGTTATGTATGCAGAATGAATATTATGAATGAGTGAATTAATATATTTGATGAATGGTATGATAGAATGCATGGTTAAGTTGAAATATAAGTAAAAGGAACACCCCCAATCCCTTCCATGAATGCAAACACCTGCATCCTACAGTCACCTATAAACCATCTCAGGTGAGATTTCCTTGTGCACTCTGTGCATGGTGTAGCCTTCTATTTTACCAAAAGGGTCAATGATGAAAAGGTTTTTGTTGGAGAACTAAGGTAGAACCCGGGTCATCCCTTGCATCGAACACAACCTAGAAGGGGTATGCTTGGTCAATGTTTTACATGTTGTGCGATATTCTCATAGGACTATAGGTATCCATTGATCCCAGTCGCCATGTTTCACATTACAAACCTTAGTTAAGGCATGTTCTAAAATATTATTGAAATATCCAACTGTATCGTTAGCTTGTGGATGATAGGGGGGGTTCTTATGGTGTGTTGGGACAGGGGCAGACCCAGGGTTCAATGCTTCAACAACACACCAACAAAACCCTAACTACTGGCCCTTTTGGCAACACCTGCGAAGTAGATGAAGTATAACCCAAGGTAGAGGAAGGGGTGGTTGCAGGACTCAGATGTCTGCAACCTAGCTGGGACATAGATCTTTGATTACAACACCTTAATAGAGCACTTAGCAATTTTCATTCATTATTACTTAGCCTTTGTCTATAGCCCAGATAAACCCTAATTACAGTGCAACATAGTATTCAACAAGATTCAACACATTCAAGCACTAAACACATAAAAATAGATCAGATATGGTACTTATTTACATCACCAAGGACTAAGTTATCATATCAGATACATCTAAACATACATTACTACACTAATCATATATGAACAATAAAACAACCATAATGCACAAAGCAACCACAACACATGATATACGTGGTTCACCCCCGGCCTGGGGCTACGTTCACCAACTCTTCTTCTGTTTATTGTCTTCTGTCAATCATCTACATGCACAGGGACACAAGATCCTACTCTACATAGGACAAGAGATCTATGCGCACCCCTCCATATCCTCCTTCCCTGAGCTAGGTTACAACACAAAGACTTTACACAGTCTCTTACAGTCACTTGCTTTTATAACCCTAAATTGCACCTGACATGCATACCTATCATCAGGACATATAAATTTTTATCTTTACCAAGCCATTATTTAAACAGCTCTTCTAAAATCCATCATTTTGAAGGTGTACTGTCCACGTACATATGCTTGTTGAGCTACTACAACCTGCATACACTCACAAAATATCGTGAAATGTTGAAATTTTCATAGGATACTAGTTTTCGGGCTGTTACTTAACAATTTGACTGCCCATAGCCAGTCACCCCATCCCTTACTATCCTTTTTGGCCTATAAAATAAGGGGTTGGGGTCCCATTGCAAGGGGAAGCATGAGAGCAAAGAAACTTTCCCATTTTATCACTCCCCATTTTCCCCAATTGTAAATCCCTTACCATTTTTGTCCCACCAAATGACGTCTTAAACTTATATGATTTGTTTACATTTCTTGTTTATGATGTCTAACCCACTAATCCATATGTAGAATGCATGATTTTAGTTTCCTATTTGTCTTTTGATGAATGCAGGTCAACCTTGGGAGGAGATTTGCAGTCAGGAAACAACCAAGTGTAAAGGGATCGACACTGGACGTGGAGTTTAGGGTAGGCCTACTGGATCCCTCTCTCTTGTCTTTTATGTATGATTGTGGGGTAATGTTGGGATAGTGATAAAAAGTAGGAGACTTTAGACGGTTAGCTTTGCCTACACTTTAGGCCCTTTGTGTAGTCCATAGAGGGTTTTTCCCGCTATAGAAGAATTGGTGACTGTACTTGGGATGCCTCTAGGGTCTTTGGGGATATTTCTTTTTGGGTGCTTTGAATCAGTTTATTCACTATTTTTTAGTTTCTGTAAGCTTCTATGTATTCAATGGATGTTGGTCTTCCATACCAATACTCCCTGCATGTGCTAGACTGTTGTTTTTTCATTTTTTTGAGGAGTTACAGAGGTGTACGTAGCATGTAGTGGGCCTTCACACATGCATACGTGCCCTGCCTTTGGACAACCCACATACATACACTGGTTATTGAAGTGTCAGTAGCGTGCCTGTTGAGAAACTTTTTGTAAAAAAGAAGAGGAAGTCATCCTCTTCCATGTCAGGAGTCACACTTCTCAAGGGTTTTCTTGATCTAGTACTGGTCTCTATTATAACAGTCTGTAGCCTAGGTCTAATTTCGGTTTAGCTTTTTTTTTTCATCAAAATATTTATTGTGTTTTATTTAATAGGGTTTTTAGACAAGTTGGTGAGTCTACTTGGATCTACCTGTTTGGTATTTTCAGTGACTCCCTATGATCTGTGATTGGGCTAGAAGTTATTTCTTGGTCTAGTCTTGTCGGTATTTTTCCCTTTTTTTTCTTTAGAAGAGAAGAAATTCACTTTCAAATTTCTTGTTTTGAAGCCTAAAACAATAAAAAAAAAAATATTTCATTACTTTGTTTGGTAAAGTAGTTTAGGTTAGTTGCTTTGTTGACCAAGGAAAAAGATAGTTTTCTTAAGTTCTTTACTTGAATGCTTAGGACATTAAGTAGCTCGTAGTCGAGCGAAATCTTGTTTTGAGTTTTTCTTTTCAAAGATCTGAGAAAAGTAGTTACGAAAAGTTTGGTGAATGATTTTCAATTGGAAAATCTTTATTTGTGAAGAAAGAAGTACTTTTGTTTCCAGTATCATCTTATTCTCTTCTTTTTCGTCACTTAAAGAACATCACTGGTTTCACTTTCATTCCTTTTGACTTAAGACAACCACTAAAATTAACGCCTAATTAAAAGTTATTAGACTTTGTGTTTGAAGGGTTCATCAATTTAGTCTAAGATAGAGCCTTGATTTAGGATTGGAGAGGAAACTCTTCAAGGCTACAAAAAAAAAATTAAGAGTTTGATATAGGGAGTGCTTAAAAGTCTAGTAACCGTGAAATTTATCCAGGACCCCCCTCTAACACAGGGGCTAAACATGAGGTCACATGTAGAAAGGTAGCAGAGATAACCCCTCCAAAGTCAGACCAAGCGTAGTGGGGAACACATATAGAGGGATTATATTGGGATTTCGTTGATCGCATTTGCCACGAATCTTCGTGGGTCTCGAATATGTTCAAGATCCTCAGTCGTCTTCCGAAACACTTTCTTTTGATACCCTTGATAGGTTTTGGGCTTGATACCTGGATCATTGTGGTCCACCCGACTGTTGACCATACCCGCCTGGTGACTGTTCGTGCTGGCAACCTAATTGCCTTTATCTTAGTGACTTACATAGGTGACTGCAGGGGTATACCACAGTACCTAGGGTAGACATCAGTCCACACTTTGCAGAGTATACTCGGAGGGTGCTTCCGCATTTGAGTTTCACTTACACTGGTAAGTTTCTCTAGTGTTGGTTGTTGTAACGGTTCTTCCAACTAGCTAGTGATTTGCTTCTCTTACCTCATAGGAACTTTTTATAGTGTGTGTTGGTTTAAAAAAAAAATATATTATAGAAATCCCTAGTGTGTCATTGATCTTCTCTCATAGTGGAGGATCAAGAGCTCCATTGGTCTCAAAGGCTTTTGGACCTACTGCCATTTGATCTCAAGCCACCCCCACCACTACTAAGGCGAAAACTAGACCAACAAGGGTCTTTTGAGGTGACCGGGTTATAGGAAACCATCCCCGACTCTTCTTCGAGAGGAGAACATTCGATTTTGGAGGAACCAATCATTTCTGACCTTGGAGTGCAAGCTCTTGGTCTGTATAACCCTCCAATCACTGATCTATCGATGCCCATCGTTGTATAGGTTCAACCTTACAAGCGTCAGATAGTGTCACAAGCAGGGATGGAAATAAATGCTACTACTTCTTTAGGGAATACTTATATTTCCTCTACGATTGTCACTATAGGGGGTGTTCCGCCATCTAACCAACCATAGTCAGTCCAAACAACTATGGTCTCGATTTCCTCTACCTTGGGAAATGGTTTGATTTTTTCTATGGCGCTGATCACTTTTCTGTTTAGCCAGAGTGCAACAGGCCCTACATTCTCATATGGGATGCCTGGCTTCAGTACGATCACTGTCCTTTCCCACTCCACTCTACATACATTAGCTTTCGGGGCAGGGAGATCCAATGATCCTTTGCAAGGATCCATGGGGGGAACTTCAGCTCCCTATAATGTTTTCCCTTACGGAGGGGTCATATACCTCCTTCGTCCCCTTCACTCGGCGGTGCCAACCAACACTCTATCGGGTCGAACGTAAACTATAGTTCGTTTGGATTAGGTAGTCAAGGAATTCATACTTATATCATGCCGGTAGGTTCAAAAATGTTCTCTTTGTTTGACGTGTTTGGTAACAACGTTTTCTCGTTAGTTGTCGTCTCGACTGGGGGCAACCCTGGTTATGGACAACAACATCCTGTACAAGTTACTATTCCTGCACAGGGGGAAAACTTAGGAATTCCTTCCTCACAAGGACCTTGGAATCTGTAGCAAGGATTAGTTCCCTCATCAGGGATGTCGACCGTGGGCAACCCCTTCCATAGCCAATGGAACCCCGGGCAAGGCTCAACACCTATTCCTGTCGGATCGGCAGGGGGAAACCCTTCCCAAAATCCTTGGAATGCGATGCAATCCCAACCCTTTACATCCTATTACAGGAGTCAGTAGATGATGTCTCAACAAGTAGAATACGTACACTGGTCATGGCCATGGTTATTACTAGAACCTTGGCCAGTGACCTAACTTTTCCTAGCAACCTGGTAATAGCCAAACTCCAGGCTCCTTTTTCCCTGGTTACAATCAACAACCCAAATTACCGTTTCTAGAAACTTTGCACTTGCCAGACTTGACAAGGTTATTAAATGACCCCATCTTTCACGATCCACATTGGCCCCCTATGCTGACCAAGTTTCCTTCGGACATCCCAAAGTTCGAGGCCAAGCCTAACGAAGATCCAAGCGATCATGTGACTACCTTCCATTTATGGTGCTCATCCAATTATTTGGGAGACGACTCCATCCAGTTGTGTTTGTTTCAACACACTCTCATCGGGAGTGTGGTGAAATGGTACATCAAGCTCGACCGCTCAAGATACTCTTCCTTCGGTGAATTGGAAATGTATTTCTTGAACCATTTCCAATTACCTGTGAGATACGCTGTCAGCATCGAATTGCTGGCCAACTTTGAGAAGACAAAAGAGGACCATATCTCATATCACATCCGAGAATGGAGACGCTGGAAGAGTTTGATAAAAGTGTCAGTCCCACCAACATTCCTGCTAGAGTGGTTCCTTAAGTCTTTGGTACCTCAGTTATCTAAATACGTCGCAAACTCGGGGGTCTTTTCAGAGGAAGAAGCGATAATGAGAGCCCAACAGATAGAACTTATTTACTCTCAATCTGGTTTACTTTACGAAGTCTTACGAGATGCACCATGGTCGATACTTGACAAGACCAGACAAAGATCTGGACCACATGCCGATGGCATTGTAGGTTTAGCGCAAACGAATCCCATTGATCAGTTGTCAAGTCAATTGCATAAATTGGCAATACAGCAGACAACGACTAGCCAGACCACTGGTTCGGCTGCTCCCCCTACTCAAATGTCATATGTACATAGTGTGCAATCGAAAAACCTAAAGGCCACCCAGTAGCTTGACGGAAATAAGAAACAACGAAAGAAGGGTAAGGGGGATAACAAACCTACCAATAATGCTGGTGAGGGCAACACTGAAAAGAAAAAATCAAAGTATCCTTGTGATCTTTGCAAGGAATACCATCCGACTCACCAGTGCCCTCAGCTTGCGGAGGCCCATAATTTATTGGCATAGAAGCCACCTATCGTGTTACCGAATCCATTTCCGCATGGGGAAAATTTAGCTCAAGCCTCTTCAAGCGCGGAAGGGGCTGGTCAGGGACCCCCTCCATATTCAAGTAATACTTCATCCGTGAATGTGTACATGATGAAATGTAGCGTTGACATAATGACTAGGACACATGACTACGGAATGCCAAACACCCATGAGAAGGGTAAAGAAGCCGAAAACCCATCTCTTCCTCTCCATATTGAGAAGACATTGGGTGAAACAATGAAACGCATCCCCAAAGGTGTGTTTAAGAAAGCTTCTCATAACCCAAATGCAAGGGTCACCCAGAACTACTCTGTGGTGGAGGATTTGTCACAAACTCCTTATGAAATGTCAGCTTTGGAAGTTCTCCAGAGCTGCCCTTCCCAGTGAAAGGCTCTGTTAGCTACCTTAGGATCTACAGAGACTTGTAATCTAGGAATGATCATGCTTGATACGACCAACTTAAAACCCCGTCTTCCTTACCATGTAGCATTTTAGATAGTAGTGGCTTACACCACAAAAACTTTTACTCGTAACATTTTCTGCATAGTGGTTGACGAGGGTGCCTCGACATGCGTGATGTCTTTGGCATGTTGGAAGGCCATCATCCAACCCGTTTTGTCTTCGTCACCTACCCTTCTTACTGCTTTCAACGGTCATTCATTCCGACCACATGGAATCGTCCCCTCTTTTCCCGTGCAGTTAGGAGGGAAGACTGTGTGATTCGAAGTTGAAGTGGTCGATGTGTCTCTTGAATACAATCTCTTGTTAGGAAGGAGTTGGACCTACGCTATGCAAGAAGTGGTCCCGACAGTTTTCTGGGTCTTGGGGTTTCCACACAAGGGTCGGATTGTGACCATTGATCAGTTATCCTTCTCCTGTCCTAACCCTTCATTGGGGGTATCCACAGTCCTGATGATTGATAACCCTCAACCTAGCATCGTCAACATAGGGGTTGGTGTGTGCCCACCATTGATGGGTAATTTCAATTACCCGCCTCAGACCGATAATGTCCATTACATGTCAGTTGTCCCCGACCACCCTAGGGCCAAAATATTTCAAATATCGTCATTTCGCATGACTTACTTTAACAATCTATGGACTCTTCCTTCCCCATAAACCATGATGGAAGGGATGGGGCACCATGGCATGGCCATGATTTTGTCTGTGGTAGAATTTGTGTACTCTATAGTTCAACAAGATTTCAGCGACCTTGATCCGACTCCCACACATAATTTGGATCCAATTCTCGAGCCTACATGGGCTCAAGTTTCCCTCGCCAATAATGATTCTTTAGACTTAGTATTTCCCTCAAACGAGGCAATTATTGAGGCAATGACTAGTCTGGACAGACCCTGGGATGATCTTCATAACCGATCTTACTTCCTCCCAGAGTTAAGAAGAATTGAAGCAAGTGAATTCACTCTGACTATGACTGGAGATAAGGCTTGTCCTATAAATCCTTTGGCTATGAACGTTGTTTACGCTGAAGGAAATATGGAAAACATTTCTCAAACAATACCTATCAATATCTCCAGAATCCCTGGCGTCGTGGAGAATATCTTCGTCATAGTGAATTGCTCCCCTGAGGAGATTAAAACCTACACATATTTATTTAAGAAATTATGTGACATGTTTTCCTAGTCTTATGAGGAAATGATAGGCATAGATACAAGAATTATCAAACAAAAAATCACGACATATCCTGATGCTAAGTCAATTCGGCAGAAGCTTCATCCAGTCAATCCTAGGAAATCAGTAACTATTAAGGCTGAAGTAGAGAAACTACTCCAAGCTGGTTTCATCTACCCCGTCCAATTGACTCAATGGGTGTCAAATCCCATTCCATTCAATAAAAAATAGGGTACGATTCACGTATGTATGGAGTTTCATGATTTGAACAAGGCCTGTCCAAAAGAAAATTTCCCCACGCCATTTATTGATCAGATAGTCGATGAATGTGCAGGTTGTGAAGCCTTTTCTTTCATGGATGGTTTTTCAGGATACAATCAGATACAGATCAAGCCCAAAGACCAACACAAAACTGCTTTCATATGTCTGTGGGGTACATTATCTTATCAGAAGATGCCTTTTGTTCTGAAAAATGATGGATCTACGTTTTAGCGGACCATGTCTTTTTCTTTCCACGACCTCAAACACATAGTCAAGGCCTATCTCAATGATTTAACGTCATGATATCACAAGATATTTTATCATCCTACACACCTTCGACTTATCTTTGAGCGATGTTTCTACTACTGGATCTGCTTGAATAAAAAAAAATGTAGTTTTTGCGTCACATCAGGTCATTTTCTTGGTTTCATTGTTTAGACAACAGGGATCATGGTCGATCCTCTAAAGGTTGAGGCAATAGTTCAGTTTCCTCCCCCATGCACAATCCTCAGCTTCAGAGTCTACAGGGAAAAGATAATTTTTTACGGCATTTCATCACGAACTATGCCGAGATCACAAATGATTTCAAGCGTTTATTGAAGAAGGACGTTCCTTTCCATTGGGATGAAGCCACTCAACACTCTTTTGAAGCATTTAAATGTGACCTCACGTCTACCCCTCTGCTTCGTCCATCCAATTATAATAAAGATTTCTTATTGTACTTGGACACTGTAGAGTCGACCATCGGTATGTTCTTGGTTCAGGAGGATGATTTTCTCTCAGAATATGTGATTTATTACCTGATTCGAGGTTTGGTTGGACTAGAACTCAATTATTCCCACATTGAAAAACTTGCGTTGGTAGCAGTTCATGTTGTCCAACGATTCTATCACTACATCTTGTTTCGTAAGACCACCATCATTGTTGTTTTGAATCCGTTTCAATATGTGTTGACACGACGTGTAATTGGCGAAAATATCAGTAGATGGATAGTTATCCCTCAGGAATTCGACTTAGATTTTATTTCAGGGAAATCCAAAAAGTCATTGGTCTTTGCAGAACTCATTTCGGAACTTCCATTCGAATCACGTGATGTTATACCCGAAGAGTTGCCTATCAAAGGAGACATGTTTCTGCTCATGTCTTCAGACCCCTGGTACAGAGATATACTAGTCTATCTCCAGACTTTGAAGTTCCCTACCTCTACTTCTCATGATGAGTGTCACCGTATACGTCATCAGGCCAAAAACTATCTCATACTCGAGGACACTCTATATCATTGAGATGTATATTGCATCCTTCACTAGTGTGTCACCCATGACGAAGTGAAAATCGTAATTAATGATTACCACACTGGAGCATGTGGCATTCATTTGTCTGGGTTGGCAACAACCCAAAATATTCTACGAGCCAGTTACTTTGGGCCGACATTAATCAAAGATTGTGTTGAATCGATCAAGAAGTGCCACCCGTGTCATATCTTCTCTCGGAAGATGAGGGTACACCCTGCTCCCATGTTTCCCATCATCACAGTTGGTCCCTTCACCAAGTGGGGGATTGATTATGCTACATGCAAACCCCCTTCCTCAAGGGGCACTGTTATATCATCGTAGCAGTAGACTACTTCAAGAAATGGGTCGAAGCTATGCCAATGTTTAAAGATGATAGCGAGAATGCATCTCTCTTTTTGTTTAACCATATAATAGCAAGGTTCGACATCCCAAGACAAATTATCACTGACCATGGCAGTCACTTTCAAAACAAAATGATGTCCAAGTTAACATAAAATATTGGGTTGAGGCAAGAACATTCATCACCCTACTACCCACAAGTGAATGGTCAGGTGGAAGCTGTGAATAAATCCCTGAAGACTATTTTACAGTGAACGATCAATTTGGCCAGGTCAAATTGGCATTTGATGTTGTGCTCAACATTATGGGCCTACCAAACTTCTGTTAAGACTGAAACTAGTTTCTCACCTTTTCAACTTGTTTACGGGTTGGAATAATTCTAGCCTATAGAGTGCCAAATCCCCTCTCTAAAGTTGGCAGTATAGTTATTGCCAGACACTTCACCTCTTGAAGAGCATTTATTATATCTTGAGAATCTCGATGAGCAGCATCAGGATGTAGCCTTGGCTAATGAGGATCACAAAAATAAAGTCAAGTGTCAGTATGATCAGTCCGTTTGTCCTCGAATTTTCTCTGAAGGTGACCTTGTCCTAGTCTATGACCAAGATAAGGACCCCCTAGGGGTAGGCAAGTTCAAACCCATGTGTTTCAGACCTTTCATCGTGAAGGAGGTTCTAAAGAAGGGCACTTATCGTCTAGTGGATTTTGAGGGAAATGCTTTGGCGGAGCCTAGAAATGGGCTCTACCTCAATAAGTATTACTTGTAGGTGGGTCACCTTGGGTGACTTCTTGTAACACATGTATAGTTATTGTACATTGTTCTTTTATTTTTTGTCTTTTGGTTTTATGGACGTGTCATTTTTTATGTCATATTTTTCACTGTGGCAGATTTCAAGTGAATTAGAGGTGCTCATTGGGTTCACAGATAGTGCTAGCCATCACACTCAGAGGCTTGCTTCCGCATCTGTTACACATGAAATTTGCACACCTAGGTACTTCGCCCTAAGTGTCGTAAAATTTCATATAAGTGTCTCATACACTTTGACACCATGGAATAACCTATGTCATAATCCCTAGTCAATGTGGAGGAGGGATATATTACATGAAGGCCAAAATACCAAGTACACATGAATTATTATTAATATTCATGGAAAATAAATGGATTAAGTGTGAGAATCAAGTGCACATGAATTATTATTAATATTCATGAAAAAGAAAGTAATTAAGTGTGAGAATCCACATCACATTTGGTTTCCTATTTTTTAGGGAAGGTGGAGGATCTCATGGATGGTTGAAATATTTCCTCCTTAAAATCCTTGAGAGATATTTTCTCCCCAAAATCCTTAAGAGATATTTTCTCCCTAAATATCTTAGAGATCCCTTT
>ML808350.1:216292-227623 GCA_009831015.1 Picea engelmannii | reverse complement strand
GAGGGCACTCGGGATTTTTGAAAACCTACCATAGAGTCAAGAAGGATTTTTTTGGGGATGGCCTTAAAAATAATGTTCAAAGGTTTGTGGCAGAATGTGTGGTTTTCCAACAAAATAAGGTGGAAACAATTAAGACCCCAGGTATTTTACAACTATTATCCATCCCAAGTCAGCGCTGGGAGGAGGTTTCCATGGATTTAATCACAGGGTTACCAAAGTCTGAAGGAAAGAGTGTCATCATGGTGATTGTTGATACACTGACCAAGTATGCACACTTTTGTGCACTCTCTCATCCCTTCAAAGCTAGTACAATTTCCACTGCATTCATGGAGACAGTTCAAAAGCTACATGGAAGCCCAAAGATTATTGTAAGTGACAGAGATCCCATATTCACTCGACATTTTTGGACATAATTATTTTCTTGTTTGGGTACTCAATTGGCTCATAGCTCATCCTATCATCCTCAATCTGATGGACAAACCGAGATTGTGAACAAATTTCTGGAAGGATACCTTCGTTGCTTTGTCTCTGATAAACAAACACAATGGTTCAAATTGTTACCCTTGGTAGAATAGTGGTATAATACTTCCTTTCACACTGCAACAAAAATGACACCATTTATGGTACTTTATGGATACCACCCTCCTTCCATAACTTCTTCTCTAAAATAAAAATCTAAGGTTAAAGTAGTGGAATATCACATCGAGAATAAACAACAAATTCTCCAAATCTTAAAGGACAACCTGACCATGGCACAAAACCGCATGAAACAACAAGTAGATCAACATCGTAGTGAAAGAAGTTTTGAAGTAGGGGATTGGGTGTTTTTAAGACTATAACCATACAAATAGATGTCCCTCAAGCAAGCCAAGAAGGATAATAAATTATCACCAAAGTATTATGTACCTTATAAGGTGTTGCAAAAGATTGGTACTATGGCATACAAATTGGAGATGCCTACATCTTCATGAGTACACCCAGTTTTCCATGTTTCATGCTTAAAGAAGGTTATAGGTGACAAGATCCTAGTTCAAAATATATTTCTAGAACTTGACGAGGAAGGAAAAATCATATTGGAGCCTGAAGCCATCATTGACACAAGAATTCGCCAGCTGAGGAATAGATCCATTTCCGAGTATCTCATTAAATGGAGGAAACTATCGGCTGAAGATTCCACTTGGGAAGTTGAGTCTTTTATACAGAAGCATCTAGAGTTACTCAAGCGTTGCGGACAAAACTTGTCTCAAGGGGAGGGGCATGTTAAGCCCTAATATTGGCTCATTACCCCTTAATTGTGGCATATTATATTAGTAATGTTATTTTATTATGTCGGCTTTAGGCCATTAGTTGTAATTATACCTCCTAGTCTCCTATATATACCAAGGAGACATTTTCATTTCGAATCATCTTGGACTTGAACATTTAAGTGGGGTAAAAGGAGGTTTCCCCCTCGAAGAGGCTTATTATATGAAATTATCTCTTTTTCAAGGCGTTGAGTACTTTTCCTGAGGTTTTTCTATGCTATATTGATGTTTGGTTCTTAACAGATTTCCATGGAGGAAGGGGGAATGGAGATTGAGAATTATACCAAAATTATGATCTCATGAGTGGTATTGAAAGGAGATGGAAAGAACTATGAAGCATATAACTTATGATCTCATGAGGAAGATATCATTTGGAGCATCAACATTCTATGTGTGGACTGTTTAAGAAAGGGTTTGGACAAGGAGAGCTTGGTGAAGCTGCTACACTACATCCATGGCTATAAGTAACACTTTGTTCTCATCAATATAATCAATGCTTGACCTGTTTCTTTCAGACTTGTACTTGTTCCATATAAGTTTGTCTACAGTAGATGGATCTATGTTTTAGCTAATCTCAGTAGAGTAGGAAGTTGTTTGTACTTTTGTTTGTCTTGTAGGATCTACCAAGGAGCTCAATATCGAAGCACATCCTAGACCTTGCAGGGACAAACGACGTTCATAAGGTACATGATTTCCTCCTTCTCTTTGTTCATTAGCTTGATTATATCTAAAAGGAAGTCAGTGTCCATGTTAAGCACTTTTTGTCTTAGAGTTAAGGTTCTAGCTCTCAAGAGGGAATCTACCTGTCTGCAGGGAGATTTTCCTACAACAACAACTTGGGTGGCTTTCACACCTCAGGTCCAGTTTCTATCTTTAGGAGGTATCTAATTAGGTGACGCCACAAACAATGTCACCGGGTACAACACCATTCTAGAGTTGCTTCATGATGTTTTTTCACATGGTATCTCTCACCTCCGAGTCTACTTAGATGCTCAACTGGTTGTGTCCCAGTTAAATAGGGTTTACCGTGTTCACGATCTGACTCTACACCGATGATTCCTTAGGGTACATCTCTTAGAACGAAGCTTTGATTACATTACGTATATCCATGTTCCTAGGATATTGAATCAAATCACAGATACTCTAGCTAATCATATATTAGATTGGCATGTTTCACACATGCAAGAAAAAGCACACACACGCACATGAAAATACATTTGTAAAATAGATGTAATCCATAAGACAGAAAAATATAAAAAGATCCATATATATATATCAAAAAATATTAGAGTACATGGGTGGGTGCAAGCACCTCAAAAATATGTCCAGTCATAGTCATGGGGATTATGCCCTCAAAAATATACAAAAAGTGCTCTTAGCATGTAAGTAGTATAGCCTAGCTATGGGTGAGGCCTGTTGGCCTTGCCGTAGTGAACAACGACATTTTCCAAATGCCAGAAGAGCTAGACCTAGGTCTGTGGCACACCAACTACATGAGGTTGCATTGATGGTGGAAAGTCCTCGATCTCTGTTATTGGGACTATGTGAGTGAGCGTGGTAAGGTTCCGCTCCACCCATCTCAAAACTCTATTAGCCTCTCTAGCTAGAGCCCCCACTGCTTCTGTTGGTCCTGCCTCTGGTCGAGGATGCTGCCTAGTCCTCGTGAAATCCACTGGACGCACTGGTTCCACATCTCCACATATTCGATACATACTTGTCAGATACTTTGGTACAAAAAAAAAATTGATATATATAAAAAAGAAATAAAAATTAAATAACTTTGAAAAAACAAGCATACTTATCTCTCCTTTCTCTACTCTAGGAGGTACGTCCATGTCAGGGTCCTTGGAGAATTCGATCCTGGCATAGGGGTAGTCCTCTATCGCCGGAATCTTCTGAGAACACCATTCAAAAAACTTGTCATCGAAGGCTTCAATGGTCCTCCCTCCCCCCTGTCACGGCAACAACGTCACCCATATGCATAGCACCGGGAGAGTGGCCTCATGCCCTCGTATAGTCTCTCGAGGACTAATGTTGGGTAACCTCTCAAAGAAGAAATAGCACAAAGTGGTCCCAAACACGAAGTTCCTATGTGCCCAGACTCGACAATCTGTCAATTGTCTCTTCATGCATGTCATAATGGTTGTGCTCTAGTCAAAAATTTGTGCATTTAAGCACTGAAATGCACAATGCATGTTCACCCAACAATCTTGATGCAATGTTGCAGATCCAGTGATCCACCCAATGAGTAAAACAATCATTTTCAATGGTAGGTTGTTGATCTTATGAATAGGCACCTGAGAACCTACTTTCTCAGTACCAGCCTCGCAGTGGAGTCCAATCAACTCCTCAATGTTGTGTGGCCTGGGGGGGAAAGTGCACAGGTTGACTGGTTCCCCTCTCCTTGAGAGGCTAGTCAGAAAATAGATGTCCTCAGTCTTCGGAGTCAATGACTGTCCGTTGAGCATGAATGCCTCCACATCCAGGTGCCAGTAATCTACTAAGGAATTTAGCAGCCTAGGTTGTGCCCTCATGAACAGGCACTGGAAGAATTTTATCAACCCACATTGTGCTAAGACAATGACAACAATGGGGTCTTATGATACCAAAAAGTCAAATTCCTCATGTTCCCTCTCTCTCCAATGAACATACATCCTGCAAAAAGATAAAATCATGGAGAGTTAACTCTTGCATTTTTAATTTTTTCACATGTTGGAGGGTATATGTGGGTTGTAGTGGATACAGTCATGTATGCCCACGTGCAGAGTTTCATCTGCATGCATGCATACGCATGTTATCCTAGGATAGCCTGCGTACACATAGGCCTGACCCTTTTAAAGGTCAGTGTCCCCCCCCCAAAAAAAAAAAATACAAAAAGGAGGAATGGAAATGCAGGAGGGGCTAATTTGTACTTACTTGGTCAAGTAGAAGTTTGTTTCATCGACTGAAGCTCCCGGAATCAACTCTTTTGAAAAAGGGGTGTTTTTTTACTTTTGGTGAATTCTTAATTCGTAATAGTGATAATGAGATACCAAACCTCTATTTATAGACTTTTTTGGCCCTTTTTGTCATTTTTTCGAACCCTTTTGTCATTTTTTTCTAAACTTAAAAATCATTTAGTATGGTTCATGAGTTTCTTATGGAATGTTACTATAAGTGTTACTTTGGGTATTGGGAAACTTTTTGGAGAGTTGGGTCTTTTGGTAAAAAGTCATTTTTTCAACTTTCTGCATGTAAGTTAGGTTTCCACCTCCACTTGTTGCACATCGTTGTCTTTTCCACTTTGCCATAGGATCGATCCCATCGAATTGTGACACATAACCCTCACTCTTTCTCTAGAAGTGTCGTAATTTAGTGGTAGATCCTACCTTCACATGGATACCCTAGGTAGATCCTGGTTGCATCTTGGTGTCCATGCCGTCATTAATGACTATAGGCTCAGGAATCCTTATTAGTTTTCCCTGATTACAAGTTTGAGCCTCATTTGTATGATTCATTATCACACTTGACCTCACCCTCGGGACTCCCAAAACACAACGGGTCTTCTTTTAAGCCCTTTTAAAACCCTCTAAACATGAAAAGAGTGTCGAGAAATCTTGTTGATCTTCACTCTCGCTAAACTGAAATTTGAAGGCACATCTATCTGATAGTATTTTACCCCTTTTTTAGTCTAGATGGTCAAAAGTATGAACAAAGGTATACTCTAGGAGCCTTAGTTCTCTAGAAGAGTATTCTCAGGTATATATTTAACCCTTTTTTGGGCCTGAGGGACTAAAACTTATAAAAAAGGAACCCCGACAGAGTCCATAGTTAAGCTCTTTTTAGACTCCCTAAAATTGAAAAGATAGCCGAGTGACCTTGCTTCTTCACAGTTGTTAAATTGGTCCAAAAGAACATCCTTGACGTAGTCCGTAGTTAATCTCTTTTTAGACTCCTTAAAAATGAAAATATTGTAGAGTGATATTGTCTTTGTCACACTCGTTAAAATTATTTTGAATAGATGTCTGTTCGGTGCTAGTTTACCCCTTTTTCGAACTGACTAGACTACCTTCAAAAAAGTTACCCTAGTGGAGTCTCTTTTTATGCTTTTTTCAGACTCTCTAAAAATGAAAAACCGTCGAGCTTACCTTCTCTGGGCTCGTTAAAATCACATCGAAGGAAGTTATCATTGTTTCTTAGTAATCACATTTTCATTCCCGTGTCTTTTGCCTAATGCCAGATCCATGTTTCTCTCAACTGAACCATCTAAAGCATGTCTTATATGCAATCCTTGTAGCACTTTGCATCTACGTCTTGACACCTTGGCCCATGTTGGATTTTTCCCGAGTGTCATTTTCCTGCATATGTCCCCTTGCTCTGAGCATCAATGTGTTCCTTGCACTTGGAACTAGTATGTCTGCGATACTCAATCCTCCTTTGTAACGTGGAATTCTTTATTCTTTTTCAAGCTTCCCAAAATTATTGAAAAAGACAAAAAAAATCAAATATACCCCAAAAAGAGGAAGGGAAAAGTATTTTCTTTTTGTTGACAACACAATGAGTCTCCCTTGGACAAAGCACATCCTTTCGTTTTCCCAAGGGAAGTCTTACTAAACTTGAGTCATCCCTTCTACAGTTTGTCTCTTGTCCTCATGATCAACCATCCCGAAAGACCAATCAAGTCCTTGCTCAAAATAAATGAAGTTCTATGCCTGATCATCAAGATCCTCTTGTCTGTTACCGACAAGCCATCGAAGACCTCTGGGTAGTGAATTCGTACACTCATATTACACTCCTACCCAAGTTTTGAAGATTCTAAAGTTGTTGCTCGAGCTCTGAAGGCCTCATCTCCAACCATCAGGCATCATTGGCTTCTTAAAAATGGATACTATACATGTATATATTTTTTATTTTGAGATGTAGATCCTCTTTGTATTGCTCACGGCTACACTTTATATAGTTATATGACATGGTTCTATAGTGTATTTGATTGGCAACCATGATTTTATTTCATCTCGAGCATGGGTATGCCCGCCTCGGTGAGACAAATGGTTATTTTTGCAGATGGAACCTCCTGAACTCTAGTCCCTGGGCTCACTCGTGTCATACACTGGTGAATATTTGTAATGTATTTCAGCCATCAGATTCTCTTCTGACCTCACACATTAGGGGGAATCTGTTATAACCCTAAATTGCACCTAACATGCATACCTGGCATCAGGCCATCTAACTTGCTATCTCTACCAAGCCATTATTTGAAGAGCTCTTCTAAAAACCATCATTTTGAAGGTGTACATGACCTGCACCATTACTGCCCACGTACACACACTCACTGAGCCACTACAGCCCGCGTACACTCACAAAATATCGCGAAATGTGGAAGTTTGCATAGGATACTAATTTTTGGGCCATTACTTAACCATTTGACTTCCCATATCCAGTCACCCCAACCGATACTGTCCCTTTTGACCTATAAAAGAAGGGGTTGGGGTCCCATTGCAAGGGGAAGCATGAGAGAAAACAAACTCTGCCCATTTTATCAATCCCCCTTTTCCCCAATTGTAAAGCCCTTACCATTTCCCTAAGAGAGAACTAAAGAGGAGAAGAAGATGTGGAAGAAGTTGGTGCATGGTGAAGAGGAGCCCAGGACCAAGTTTGAGGAGTAGTGTCAGTCTCATGTTGTAAGCAACTTTAGTGAGATTAATATAAATAAGTACTTTTTCCATCCCACCAAATGATGTCTTAAACTTATATGATTTGTTTACATTTATTGTTTATGATGTCTAACCCACTAATCCATATGTAGAATGCATGTTTGTAGTTTCTTGTTTGTCTTTTGATGAATGCAATTTAGCCTTGGGAGGTGATTTGTATTCAGGAAACAACCAAGTGCAAAGGGATTGACACCGGATGCAGAGTTTAAGGTAGGCCTACCGAATCCCTCTCTCTTGTATTTTATGTATGATTATGGGATAATGTTGGGATAGTGATAAAACATAGGAGACTTTAGACAATTATCTCTGCCTACACTTTAGGCCCTTTTTGTAGTCCGTAGAGGGATTTTCCCGCTATAACACTTGCACATATCCTTGCAAGCCTCACACAGTATGCACAAATCATTTACAACTATCACTTGCACTTAGCATAACATCACACACATAGTTCTCATGTCTAGTGTCTTAGCACTTAGCATGGCACCCTTTTACTTACATCACCTAGATATATATTTATACATTACAAGAGAGGCCTAAGCATGGGTAAACCCATGGGTCGACATCCCCATACCCGTTACATAAGCCCAAAATCCAAAATCCCCTAAACAAGGGGCCGAGATCCTGCGATCTCCGATTCAACTTGCGGTCCACCTTAGAAAGCCTGTCGAAGTCCCAAAATAGGTCAAACTTGACCAAGGATCTCCAAAACTTGGTCAAGGGACAACAACCCCCCAACACTCACCTGTGACTCATCCCAAGTCACTCTAATATGGGTAGCTCTACCTCAAAATCCTTGAGCCTGGCTCGAGCTACTTTGACCTCCTGCTTCGCCAAGGCCTCCTGCTCGACGAACTCTTGAATACTGCCTCATTCACAGTTCCCTCTAAGCGCTATTCTACTAAAGTGACTACTTGTTCCAGCTCTGCTCCTCGGCCTTCAATCTCCTCAAATAGTTGGAAATATTCGTCTTGGATTGGTTGGAGCCTCTGAGTCACTTCCATGACTTTGCTTTGTATGGTATGGACCTCCTGCTGAGCAGTGCATTTTTCTTGGGATTTTTTCATTATTTCAACTACTGACAGGACCTTCAACTGCGCCTGTAATTTCACCGTTTGTTTCTTTTCCTCCTAGAGTTGTGACTCCAGTGTCTTCAGTTTAGGGTCCTCAGTAATTCGCTCGTAAGTCTTTGCACTTCTACAACTAAGTTGTTTACATTCTAAAGCTAATTCTCTGATCCTCTCAACTATGCTTCGAGCAGTAGCTTCTCTTTGGTCTCGCATTTCCTACAGAGTACTTGGTACTGTTTGTATCTCTAGATCTGTTATTCTCTGTTGAAGCTGTTGGATAGCTTCAACAAGTTGTGCTACTTGATGCTTCACTGGGTCTTCCTCCTTTTTCTCTATGCCCATCACAGAGCGAAGTTCTCTTCTGACTGCTTCTTTTACTCCAACCTGCTCCGCGAGCAACTATTCTTACTCATGATGGATCTGTGCTTTCTCCTCTTCAAAATTTGTTTGGAGGTCATCCTTCTCCTGCTACACAACTCAACGTTGTTCTATCACTTCCTCTTATGCTTGATTAAGGGCCAATGTGTCCTTTTCTATTTCTTCTTGTGTGCGATGAAGGTGAGCTTCAGTCACATCAACTATTCTATGGAGTTGGGTAGGCTCATCTCCCAGCTCTAGTTCTTCTGATGGTGGGGGTTTAGTGGACACTTCGCGGCTAGAGTGAAGGCCATGTTGTACCCCTCACAGTTTTGCTTCAATTCTTTCATGCATGGTCTCTTGCGTAGCTTCATTTCTCTGCAAAATATCTTCCAAGGAATTTGATACAACTGCGATGATGAAGTCAAAGTCATCGAGTGCGAGCATAGTCTGTAGCTTGGTCTTACTAGATTTTGAATTCTTCCACGATGTGGGTTTCATGGGAGAAACCTTTCTTTTTTTAAATGGATCTACGTCATCACATGGATTTTGTGGTGGTGTTACTTCACCTTACTTTTGTTGATATTCTTTTCCATTGTTCTCTTCTTTTCCTACTTCATCATCACCTCCTCCGCTAGGTGATTCTGAAGAATTCTCTTCGGATGCATTGTTCAACTTATGTACCTCTTATGCCTTCCTCCTTCTGCTAGTTCCAGGTGTATCATACCCTTCGTGATTGACCACCGGGCTTCCGCTTAGTTCGAGGTCGAATAGTTCTGCAGGGTCAACAGGGATAAGGAGATCTATAGGCCATTCCTTAGTTATTTCTTCTAGGTCCTCCTCTGTGAGTTTGTAATAACCCTGTAGTACTTCTTTGTGTTCATGTTTGCGCATAGTGATATATATAAAATGTTTGGCTGTGTGGAACTTCAGAAATGGATTGAATGTGTGCAGGGTGTTCGGCATCATACAAGGGACAACCTCAATATCCCTATTTAACTATAGTTAGTAGGTGTGGAACACCGCATTTGACTACCATTGTTTTCCCATATCGCTCGAATACTAGAGCATGGTGAACTTCATGACTAAGGATTCAGATGGATCTATTTCAGGGAAGTTTGCACCTTCCAGCATCTCCCAAGCTATGACAACGATGAGGATCAACAACCAACTAAAATGGAATTCATAGCCCTGATCCTGAGCTTCACGGAAGTCTTTTTCTAACTGGTTAACTCAGTGCTTTGCCCAATTCATTTGTATCCCCTCTGTGCATTTTCCTGCAAGGTCAACAACAAACCCTGTGACCTGCATGGGGTTTTTCTTCTAGACAAGCTTACCAGCAATCAAATGGAAAGCAAGGCACATTGCGCCATTCTGGATGGAGGCTACCTTGTAGCCTCTCTTCCCCTTCTCCACATCGTCGTATGTATCTTTAATCTTTTGTGCCAGGGCGTGGTTTGTGTTAGGTGGAAATATTGTCGTTTAATTCCACTATAGTGCTTGCCCAACTATTTAATTTTTCAATCCGAGGTTCATAGGCTTATGAAGCACTTGCACTATATATACAGGACTGACGTAGAAGTAATCTAATCTAAATTGCTGAAATGAAATTAATCTAAGAAAACATTGAAAGACTAATCTAGGAAAGCAGGAAATTAATCTAGGAAGCAATACAACATGTGAAGAGTTGAATGACAAAAGACATATGTGAGCTCACACAATATATCAATCTCAAATTATATTACAAGAGTCAAATGACAAAGCATGAAAGAATAACAAAGCTAAGAATCCCCTTCTCCTAATTACAAGACTAAATTATGAATTACATGATCTCTAACTCTCCAAGATAATCCCCCAATTATGAATAACATGATGACCTTTATGAAGAGAGAACACTCTCTTATATACATGAGAGTCTTGAAGAGTGTCATAATTACAGATCCACTATTCTCTCAACCATTCTCAACTACTTTCCCATTATTAGAAGATATGATCCCTTCAAATCATCCACACATCTCTCACATATCTTAGATAGGATATGCCATCCAAATCTTCCATGATCTTCTCCTTTGAATATGCTTGAATGATTGTCCCAAATATTCTTCAAATCTTCAAAGCTTCAATATGAAATTTGAATTTGAGGCTAGGTGGTAATGTTTGACTTTGTTGAAATCTTCACATATGCCTGCACACATCATCAAACTCATCCAACCTTGATATATAATGAAAATATGTCATTTTTCTAAGATTTAATCATGAATTCACTTATAATACTAAAATGAATACAATGGAAAATAATTAGGAGAAGCCCAAGTATCATTATGGAAATGGTATGATGGAAGGTTAATGGGACAATGAAATGTGAGGAATAGTGAAGGAAAAAGAGGATATAAATGTGACATTTTTGAGGCCCAACATGCCCCCCAACTCAACTTGTTGCATGTCCTCATGCAACCATGCATGGATCTTCTTAAGAATTTTTGGCATTCAAACTATGGATTTGATTGATGATGTCCTTTTAACAAGGAATGTTTCCAAGGTATGTGATACAAGAGTAACAACATGTGAAATATGTGTAACATCATGTGAAATTTGTGTAACAGCATGTGGAATTTTCTTATGGTTGGTTCTTGTGTGAGAACCATGAATACAAAAGATGTTGGTTCTTGTGTTAGAAACATTCATTTCACTTATTGATTTTCTTGCTGCAATAATTTAGCCATGTACTTCACTGAAAATAATAAGCTATCAATGTGCATAAGAGAGCATCAATGAGTATAAGAAAACTTTTTCTTTATCTTTATGAATCATGCCAATACATATATCAATAGAAATGCAACAAAGTGTCGTTGGAAAATAAATGTTAGTGAATCATAAATGGAATGATGAGATGGTAAAATGGAATAATAG